>PVIU01009309.1:0-77207 GCA_004026605.1 Ondatra zibethicus
CTGTTTTCATGTTTTAAGGGTCTCAAATATAAACCAGAAATGGCTTCAAGTTCTTGATCCTCTTCTGCCTCCAGAGATCAACACCACCACATGTATCATTAAGTATAGTTTTAAGCTAGTTCCTATAATAAAAGTACATATTCAAAAGTTCTCAGGATACTCAGGTGAAAACACATAATTGAATAATTCAAGCTGAGGCATTCAAATACATCCATTAATGAAGTATTTACAAAACACTCATTATATATTGTTTTCCTCAGGTCTAAGGTATAAAACCAAAGAGGGCTAGATATTTGGATTAGAGACTAGCGTGGCAAGGTATAACTAAAAGTCAGGATCTCTCCTTCCCCTGAGTGTACTAGGCATACACACAATTCAGAGAAGCAAGGCTCTCTTTTCAGAAGTATGCACAGCGCTAAGCACAGATGAATTTGAGACAGTTGCTGGTGGTGATTATGGACCAATCACCATATTGCACTGAAGTTACATCACTGTAGAAATGGAGATGCTCACTTAAGAGTCTGCAGCATACTACTGTATCTCTCACATGTTCACTCTTACCAGGCATCTTTTCATCTGGAACGACTGAACCTTCACAGCCTGGATGGCTTCATCCAAGAGTTTTTCCTGCTCATCCTGGGGTGACTGCTGTGTTGTAGGCTGAAATGAAGATTTTAAAAACACCTTCAGTAGTGGCTCATAAGCACTTTCTCCTAGCCATAAAAAAAAAAGTTATTTCTGTAATTCTAGTCATAGTCCTTTTCCAAAATTTTTTACATAAGCTTCATTTCAACTCCATAGCTCAAACTAATTTGTCAACTGAACTGACTCAAAAATTCTGGCCTCAGCCTGGTGTGGTGATACATGACTTTAATCCCAGCACTTAGAAGGCAGAGGCAGGCACATCTCTGTGAGTTTGAGGCCAGCCTAATCTACATAGTGAGTACCAGGACAGCAAGACGTACATAGTAAGACCCTGTCTCAAAACGACAGACAGACAGACACATACATACATACATAGACAGACACACAGAGAAAAAGTATCTGGCATCAAAAAAAATTGTGGCGGTAGTTTATGGCTATGTTCTGTTAATATGCTCTAAACCCACTGAAACATAGCTATATAGCCAAGCTATTTCTTATATGAAACCTAGCATACTCCAAATTTTTAAGAACTTCTCTTTCCCTCTCAACTACTTTCATCTACATTTTAATCTACTTTTACACCAAGAAAAAAGTTTCTAAAAACACAGCAGGCCCTTCCCTTATAACAAAAACCACACAACTTGGAAATAAAATAGCTGGAATTGCTAATGACTTACAACAGAAAACAGTAAAGACGGTCTCCCCAAATACCTACTATTTCAAAAACACAGATAAACACCAATAAAACAAAGCAAATCTACTCCTCCATGCCATCAGCAAAACTGCTTACAAAATAAACTCATTCTCCCTGTTAAGCAGAATTAACTAATATTTCATGTTAAATAACACCATGTTTACATTACTACCACAGCATGCCTAACAATGTAATTATATATAATCATGTGTTTGAGAGCCAATATACACAACGTGTGCTTCATAAATGTTCACTGCACAAAGTAACTGATTCTAGACCTTTTAGTTCATATATCTGATTTAAACCAGATTAATAGATAGGCAATAAAAATACACAATAGGCTATCATTAAGCCATAAAAGGGTCTCTACTATTGTAACATGCATATTATATAAATAAACATAGAAAACATTACACCAAATGAAAGAAGTCTAATGCAAATGCATGCTATGAGACTTCATTTAAGTGAAATATCTTAAACAGATCTACTAATTTAGGGAAGGAAAAGTGAGCAAATCACCTACAGAACTTTCTATTGAAGTAGTAAAAATATTTTAGAACAAAGGGGAAAGTATCAGAAAATCAGACTTGTTTTATAAATTCCATTTAAAAATTTTAAGACCAACTATAGGAAAAGTACCTCTCTACATAATGAATTAGAAAAAGTAGAAGGATTTACACATAAACATGAAAGTACAATTTCATGTTTCAAATCTAAGACAATCAAAATACTTTATTAAGATTAAACAGCAAAAAAATCCACTTCTGAAATACAATGATTTATAAAACTTAAAAGCTTTGTTTATAAAACCCAAAAGCTTTGTTTATAAAACCTAAAAGCTTAGTTTAATTTTGGATTGAATACTGTGTCTTGGTTTAATTTTAGATAAAGAAAAAAAATGCGAGCGGTGGTGGTGCACGCCTTTAATCCCAGCACTCAGGAGGCAAAGGCAGGTGGATCTCTGTGAGTTCGAGGACAGCCTGGTCTATAAGAGCTAGTTCCAGGACAGGCACCAAAAGCTACAGAGAAACCCTGTCTCAAAAATAAAAAATAAATAAATTGTTTTTAAAAAAAAAAAGAAAAAAACTAAGTAATAAGCAATGTCATGCACTTCCCAGTACTGTTTTTGCGAACTAGTAAAATGAGTTTTCTCACAACTATTTCTTTTCCAAAATGATAAATAAGGGGCTGAAGGGATAGCCCACTGATTAAGAGTGATCAGTACTCCTGCAGAAGATCTGAGTTCAATTCTTAGTTCCTACATAGTAGGAGACTCACAACCAACTGTAACTTCAACTCCACAGAATCCAACACCTCTGGCCACCACATGCACATGCGAACATACATACACATCATTAACTTTTTAATTCAAATATTTATTTTAATTATAAATGAATTTCAAAGAAAGCAAGTGTCTTAACTTTAAAGAAACATTAATCTATATAGGAGATATATTATCATAAAATGTTTTTTCAGGCCTGGCAGTGGTGGCGCACGCCTTTAATCCCAGCACTTGGGAGGCAGAGGTAGGGGGATCTCTGGGAGTTCGAGGCCAGCCTGGTCTACAAGAGCTAGTTCCAGGACAGGCACCAAAAACTACAGAGAAACCCTGTCTCAAAAATCAAAAAAAAAAAAAAAAGTTTTTTCAGAAGTAAAAAGGACAGTAGCATTTAAAGAATCGAACTTAAACTAGACATGGTAGCTCACGCGTATAATCTCAGCATCCTGGAGGTTGAAGATTACAAGTTCAAAGCCAGTCCCAGCTACAGAGTAAACCCTGCTAAAAAGAAAAAGAAAGACCAAAAACAAAACAAAGCTTAAAAAGATTCCAAATGAATGAAAATGATTTTTCTTCTGTCAGAGTGTGATGTAGCCTAAAATTCACTTTGTAGCTGAGGATGGCCCTGAACTTCTCATATTCCTGTCTATTCTGTCCTGATTTGCATAATGCTGTGGCTAGAACCTGAGGGCTTCACATATGCTAGGCAGACACTCACATTCAAACTAGATGAAATTTAGTACACATTGGCTGGTACTCTAAGTACTTTGGAAATCAATCTTCATATGGGTGTGTATGTGTATGTGTGTGTTTGTGTGTGTGTTATGTATGTATACACACATAAGTGTGTGTGTGTTCTTTGTATCTAAATGCAAGAGAATTTACAAACGCTCAAAGTCAACTTAGAAGCAGTGATACAGGACTTTTAAGATTTAACATTTTTTAATTGTATATATAGATGGATATAGCTATGGGGGGGGGGGCATGTGGAAGTGCATGCCCACAGAAACCAGAACAGTGTGGAGGATCACTGAGCGCTGGAGTGTTGGGTAGCTGTGAGCCACCCAACAAAGATACTGAACTTGGCTCTCCTGCAGAAGTAAATGCTTGTAACTGCTGAGCTACCCTCCAGTGCTAGAACAGTTTTATAGCAGCAAGATCTACCACACAGAGTGCACTGCACAGTGAGCATCGCCTTCCACACAGAGTGTACTGCACAGTAAGCATCGCCTTCCACACAGAGTACACTGCACGGTGAGTGTCACCTTCCACACAGAGTGCACTGCACAGTTCCACACAGCATGCACTGCACAATGAGCATCACCTTCCACAAAGTGTACTGCACAGTGAGCATCGCCTTCCACACAGAGTGCACTGCACAGTGAGCATCGTCTTCTACACAGAGTGCACTGCACAGTGAACGTAGCCTTCTAGAGTGCACTGCGCAGTGAGCGTCGCCTTCCACACAAAGTACACTGCACAGTGAACATTGCCTTCCACACAGAGTGCACTGCGCAGTGAACATTGCCTTCCACACAGAGTGCACTGCACAGTGAACATCGCCTTCCCAAACATCTTCACCTTTCCAAATGGAGACTGCACCCACTGAAGCTAGCAACAGTCCCAAACACTGCAACATCCCTCAGACAAGCAATTTTACTACTATAAGTATTTATATACATGGAATTATGCAGCCTTTTTCCTTTGTGTCTGGCTTATTTCATTTAGAGTTATGTCCAAGATTCATCTGTATGAAAGTATTTGTCAGAATTTCCCTCCTTTTAAAGACTGTGTGTATGCACATATGTGTATATATGTTTATACTTACATATATACACATACTGATTCACTCACCTGTAGAAATATGGACTGTTTCCAGCTTTGTGTGTAAATAACCTTTACTATGCAGCTATAAATGGGCTATAAAAAGTCACACATTTTTTGGTATAGACTTAGAAAATAAAACAGCAAACAAAGTTCTGAATGTGTAACTTAGTAATAAAGACTTCATAAGCGTTAGTTATTAGCATATTCCTTTTAAATGAAAGCAATTACCTCCACTGGTTGTAGGAACTATTTGTTGGTCAATTTTCCCACTGATAAGCTGCAGGTGTAATATGATAACAGAACATAAAGCAACAGTAAGATGAAAACTAATCCCTTAAAGACACCAAATTTGATCACGTTGATGAGAATGGTAGTTAAAACTGGTTTGATAAGGCACAAATACTTCAAAGGATGATGAGTGTACAGGAACTTAAAAACAATTTGGAAAAAAAAGGGGGGGCTGGAGAGATGGCTCGGAGGATAAGAGCACTGCCTGCTCTCCCAAAGGTCCTGAGTTCAATTCCCAGCAACCACATGGTGGCTCACAACCACCTGTAATGAGGTCTGGTGCCCTCTTCTGGCCTGCAGGCATACACACAGACAGAATCCTGTATACATAATAAATAAATATTTTAAAAAAAAAAAACAATTTGGGCTAGGGAGTTTGTGTTGGAGTTTATGTCTAGCAGGCTGAAGGCCTTGGATTCAATCCCTAGAACTGCAAAAAGAAAAAAGCAAACAACAAAAAACCCTACACTTTTGAGTTCCATACATACACTAACTTAACAACACCCCAAAAGTCTTAGGAGGGAGCACACCAGGAACACTAAACAGCAATATTCTTTTCTCTCCATGCTGAGAATTCCTGCCCGTTCTCAGAATCTGTTCACATTCCCTCCCAAAGTCTTCCCCAAGCTCCTGACACAACTCTATCCCATCATAACCCCAAGTACTGTGCTACAGTATGTTTCAAAAGCGTGTCTCCTCCACCAGATGATTTGTGAGTTGAACTGGACTCAGGATTTCTAGGAGGAAAGCACCAATGAGACCAATACTTGTTTCCAGATGCAAAAGTGAGACTCAAAGACTGCGTTCCTGCTCACTATGACAGAATTGATACCTAGGTTTTGTTTCTCAATAAAATTTACACGAAAAACTGCTCCAGCCTGGCTCACCCAGCACATAAATGGAGTCTGAAGGGTATGCGCAAATGCTTTGTGTGGTAACACTACGCCAACTAGGAAGTGTTGAAAAAACAAATTATAAAGTTAAACTTCACACCGGTCATATACAAAATCCGGACTGCAAAAGTTCTGAGGGGAAAAAAAAAATCTTGTAAAACAGAATACTATAGTAAAGTAGTACACATCAAAGATTTAGCAAATTATGGGAGCAAAAGTTCAGAACTCGCCGGGCGGCAGTGGCTCACACCTTTAATCCCAGCACTCGGGAGGCAGAGGCAGGTGGATCTCTGTGAGTTCGAGACCAGCCTGGTCTACAGAGCTAGTTCCAGGACAGGCTCCAAAGCCACAGAGAAACCCTGTCTTGAAAAACCAAAAGAAAAAAAAGTTCAGAACTCAGCAAGCTGGAACAGGCTGGTCAGAGCCTAGCAAGATAATCTCCAACCCCCACTTCAAAAAAATCAACAACAAAAATATTTAATACGGGTTTTTCCTATTAACACACTTAAAGTGAAATAGTTAAATATAGAATTCTGAATACAAAGAACAGATATTGAAATAATTAAAACGTACATAAGCACACCGCCATCCCAAAACATTATCTGTTCAGTGCAGCGTACATCAAACGCCGTGTGGAAAACAGACAGGGTTCAAATTTTGAGGAAGTTCGTGTTCATGAAGCTAGAAGTGCCGCGCCACGACGGGGCTACCATCACAGAGAAACGCAAAGGAGAACCACGGCTCCCAGCAAGCGCACTAGAGTCGTTGCTGAATGAAGAAGAAAGGAAAAGTGGTCTCCTTTCTGATGGCTGGCTTCAGTGAAAGCAAGCATGAGCCAGCCCTTCGGAAACTCACGTGAGCAGGTCCCTGGAATTCGCTGACAGCCCTGCAAGATAGGAGGCTATGCGGCCAGCGAAGGCGGGGGACCACTGGAAGATCTTTCTAGCAGAGAAAAAGCCACGGGGCCCGCGACCACAGCTGAGCACAAAGGTGGAGAGGCACCATCAGGGCGCGTCCCAGCTCCAGCGCCAGCCCAAAGCTCGGGGGCTCCTCTCAGCCTCAACTCCACCTTCGGGACCGCAGACCTGGGACTCCGACTCGCGGAAGGCGGCCATTCCATACAAGCTGCAGGCCTCCGCCGACAGCCAGAACCTCCAGCCCCAGACACCCCTTTAGAGAGGCCGCCCGGTCTCGGGGCAAAGACCAAACCCAGCGCCACCGCCCACTGCAACCCACCGCAGCCTACTCGCGGCCTTCCGCAGCCCGTGCAACATCCCGCAGGCCCCGTCCAGCGAGGACGGCCTCGATCGGAACGTCCGACCCCGACACTGCCCGCGAAGCTCCCCGTCCGCCGGGAGCAAGCGAGGGCGGCGACCGGGGCAACCCACCGGCCCACGGCTTCCTCTCACTCACCATGGCGACTCCGTGGACCCGCAAGCAGCAGAGCCTACTCCGCCGGAGCCGCCCGCCGTCAGGTGACGCGGCCTCCCGAGCCCCGCCCTCTCTAGCCCCGCCCTCAGCCGGTAGCGGCTTTTCGATTGGCCTACTTCAAGTCTCGCGTGAGTTTGCGGAGAGAGGCAGACGGTAATGTGTAGTGGGCGGGGCGGGGCGAGACCGGTCCTGCGACGCCACGGGCTACGGACAGCGGGAAGCGAAGCCGTGTTGGGGAGATCGCGGCAGAAGGAGCAGCCAGAGAGCGCTGGGCTCGTTCACTTCGCCGGGACCAGCGCACCCTCGTGTGCACTTGCGCAGAAGGAAGACCAGGATTGGCTTGTGGGACGCTCTCATTTTCTTGTCGCGACCAATCCGGACGCGCCGGGGGCGGGTCTTAGCGCTCTGACAGTCTGTATTTCGGCGCGCATTTCTTCCAGCGATGGAGTCGGAGCTGGTGCGGCGCCTCGCCCCGCGCCTCGGTCTTGCGGAGCCGGGTGTACTGAGGTGAGTGCGGCCCTGCGTGCTGGGATACGTCCCTGCTTCGCGGCCCTGGATCCCCCTAAGGCGACGCTGGAGGCACTGGCGGTGCGGGAATGACCGCACGCGGGTCTGAGCGAGACTCGGACGGCCCTACCTCGAGAAAAACTTTCGGGCTTGTGGGATGCCTTGAGAGCGCGTTCGTAGTCGTCTAGCTCTGTGGGATGCGCTGCGGTCGGAAAAGGAACCAGTCAGGGTGAACCTCTGGCCATTTCTCAGGCTCGAGAATCTTTTTACGGCGGTGAGCCAGTCACGCGCAGACCCTGTGGAAATGACTGTAAATGGCAAGAGTCAGGTAGAATACAGTGCAGAGTGAAAAGCTGGAATAACGAGTAGGGCGTAAGAACTCAGGAAAGGTTCCAGTGGCTTTGAGGCTGATTTGTTAGATAGTGCCACGCTTGGAAAAAAATGTGTCACGAGTGGCCCTGATCGCCTAGGTCTTCAGAAGCCCTGTGATTGGGAGGATCGGTGTATGATTTGTCATTGGAAGTGAAGCTATTGCAGGCAAACGGATAGAGCAGAACCAGGCCACGAATCTCAGCACCCGGGAGGTGAGGGAAGGGGAAGAAAGGAGCATTGAAGTAGATGTCAAGATGGGACTCCGTAATCATTACAATGTGGCCCCGAACCCGCCGCAGCTACAGTGTCATTTTGTTAGAAATAAAATGTTCGTACGCCTCATCCCGGGGCTACTGGCCAGAAATTGGATGGGACTCAGAACTGTTTCCACAGGCCTCCAAAACTGAGAACCACTTTAAGAAAGAGAAAGAAAGAACTTGATTTGCTCTAACCTGCCTGCATACACCTCTGTGTACTTCTTCAAGTAATGTTAGAAGGGGAGGGGTTGTTTGGGGCGACTTGAATTCACTCTCCTTTAAAAGCGCTTTAGGTCTGGAGTCATTTTGATTCTATCTATAGAACGTCCCCTCCTCAAAGGATGTGTATTCTAGGTCCCAGATGAACGTGCTGCATTCAATCCTTTGCCTTAGTGTTGGGCTGAGCTCTGGAACAATCTTAGTGAACGTATTGCATTTATACCCAGGAAAGCAGAAGAGTACTTGAGGCTGTCCAAGGTGAAGTGCACCGGTCTGTCTGCACACAGCTCAGAAACCAGCAGTGCTGTCATATGCCTCGACCTTGCCGCTGCCTGCATGGAGTGCCCCTTGGATAGAGTGCGTACCTCCATATGACATGTGAAGGGATGATCTGATGTGCGCTCAGGCTTCTTTGTTTCATTTTCATCTTCTTGGGGTTGGCTTTTCATGTTGCTGTGACAAATTACCCCAATAAAAGCAGCTCACAGAAGAGGGTTTCTAGCTCTTAACTCAAGGGTACAATCTATCCTCCTGGCACAGAAATCAAATGACTTGAAGAATCTACATGGCAGCTACAGTCAGGAAGCAGAAATCAATGAATCATTGTACCCGGTTCACTTTCTCCTTTTTACACAGGCCAGGATCCTGGGGCAGGAAATTGTACCACCCACAGTGAGCACATCTTCCCACCCCAATTAATTGAGTTACATAACCCCCTAGATGTGCCCAGAGGCTCTTCTTCCCTGTTACTCTGGATCTCCACAGTTGAAAGTTGAGATTAACTCTCACAGTTGGACCAGGCCTTCTCAAAATCTTTAATGTTTTAGGGTTTTAGAGTCAGGAAGAGTCACATGTTGGAACCAAATGTTAGTTCTGTTTACTAGCTCTGTGAGCTGCCAGTTTCTTCCATAAAGTGAGGATTAAAAAAAGTCTTTCACTGAATTATTGTTATGGCTCGATAAAAAAAAAAAAATCTATCTTTGTGTAATGTATCTAACAGTACTTGTGTTGTAATTGATGTGTTCGTTAAAGCTCTGTTCACTTTCTATCGCTATCCAACACTTCAATCTCTTTTACCCTGACCCCAAGCTATAATAGTGACTTGTAGTTTTGTAAATGCACACTCCTCCACCCCCACCCCCAGATTCTTTTCTGATAAGTTCCTTTTTTGTCTTAATGTGATTCTGCTTGCTCCCCTGACTCCCCCAGATGGAATCGGTGCCCTACTGTGATGGGGTCTCCTGCTCTTCCCCCTTTCTTCCAGACACACACGTTCCTCACTCTACCCCCAATACTCCCTTATTTCCCCAGTAATTGCACATTTCCACCAAAGTCACACATATGTGTCTCCCTCTAGATATTTTGCACAGCTTAGACATTTTTAAATCATTTGTACGCATGAATGATTATACCCCTCTGTAATATGAGTTCTTTGAAATAGTAGTCTGCTTGACATGCTCGTTGATTTTTGAGTTAAATAACATTAATACATAATTAATACCACTTAATAAATATCTAAGGATAATAATATATTGAACTTAAAATTTGTGTGTTTTTCCTTTCAAAGGCTTATTTAATTAAGCTGTCTGGCTTGAACAAGAAGATGTATCAGAGCTGCCTTAAATCTTTTGAGTGTTTACTGGGATTAAATTCAAATATTGGAATAAGAGACCTAGCTGTACAGTTCGGCTGTACAGAAGCAGTGAACATGGCTTCAAAGATACTGCAAGGGTGCGTATGATTTTTTAAATTTATTTAAATTTAAATTTATTTTAAATTGTGTGAGTGTTTGCCTGCATGTATGTCTGTGTACTACATGTGTGCCTGGTGCCCTCAAGTCAGAAGAGGGTATTGGGTCCTGTAGACTGGAGTTATGGATGAGTGGGAGCCACCGTGTGAATGCTGATAATTGAACCCAGGTGCTCAACAAGAGCAACAAGTGCTCTTAACCACTGAACCATCTCTCCAGCTCCTAAATAAATATTTTTTTAAAAGTATCTGAGTCAGTTGTTAACAGCACAGCCAACAAGCAAATGGTAGCAATAGGTCAGGACAATTCAAGTCGGAAGCCATGTGGAGCTACACCTAAGTTTTGTTTCTAAATTGTTTCATTGCATTTTGAGCCCCTTTGAAATAATACTCCTTGACAAATAATTCGCAAATATTGCTTCTCCTAGCTATGAGTCCGGTCTTGCGGAAGCACAGCGAGCAGATCTCGACTTGTCCAGGCCACTTTTCACCACTGCTGCGTTACTTTCAGCGTGCAAGTAAGTGGGCTGTGGGCGGGGAGGGACACCTGTGGGTGTTTGAGACAGAGGTTTGCTGTGTAGTCCATGCTTGCCTGAAAGTCACTGTGGATCCTAGGCTGGCCTTAAACGTATGGTAATCCTCCTGCCTCATACTCTCAAATGCTGAGATCACAAGTGTGTGTGCCTCAATGCCCCGTTCCAGTCTAAGTGTTCTTTTACCATTGGGAAATGTTGCCAGGATGTGAGTTTTTCATTCCTGAAGAATGTTTATAATTCCACTGACTTCAGCCCAGCACATTGTCTACTATAAACCTGTGACACTGTGGTTTCTGGCCCGGTGTTCAGATATTTGGTTACTTGGTAATATAGCTGCCAACTTAGAACTAGTGTTTAACGAATTTTACTTTCCAAGTGGCAACCATGTATATAAATAAGCAAGGTATTCTCATTTCAAACCCTACTTTTCGTAAGTGATAAAAATCTGTCAGTATAGTGGTCATGTTTGATTTCCCATGCATATTGTTTAAAAAGTACTGCCTATAACTATTCATCTGCGTATAAAACATTTCTGAAATAAATTCTTATGTTTGAATCATCAAAATATTTAGTTATCAGTGTACATACTGAATTATTACCATGAAATACTAATAATTTTTTTATAACTTTGAAGTTATGTTATTTCACCTTTTGAGATAACTTTCTGCATAAAAATCATGTAGTAGTCTATTAAAGAATGTATTTCTCACTTTCTAGTCATTAATTTTGATGTGTCTGACTTGATTAGCAGTATACCTAGAAGTGATTGTCATACACAGCCAATATCCTTTCAATTCAACGAGGATATTTGATTGTACAAGAAAGGAATGTAGTTGATGTTACAAAAACTGAAAGAACTCCACTTTTAGAATTATATTAAGTTGAGCAAGAAATTGTCTTGAGGTGTGTGTGCATGTGTACCATATATGTGCTGCTTGTGGAGCCCAAAAGAGGGCATTGGATCCCCTGGAGTTACAGGTGACAGTGAGCTATCATGTGGGTACTGGAATTGAACCCAGGCCTTCTGAAAGAGTAACTAGTGGTCTTAACCACTGAACTATCTCTCCAGCCCCAGTTGTTTTGGTTTGGTTTGGTTTTAATTGCTTGCTCTAGAGGAATATGAGTAGGGTTTTGGCAGTGGGGCAAAGTGATATGACATTCCTGTATAAATAAATAGAAACATTCTCAAAGCAAGTTGAACACTTAAAGATATTATGAGTCTATTCTGCAAATTGGTAACATCTAAGAGGCATGAAGCTCTACAACAGATGTCTTTATTTGCCCCATTAATTGCAGAACAGATGCATTTTGGTTCTCGGTTCAATAAGAGAACAAAGGTATAAGCTTCTAGCTAATGACATTTGGAATAAAGGAAAATCTAGACAGCTGGAGAATCTTAGTAAAGTGTAGACAATGGGTAATAAATTAACTTAACAAGAAAATTGATGATATTGAAAAAAACAAACTTATAAAATTATTTTTTAGAATCCTGAAGCTAAAAGTGGATAAAACAAAAATGATAACTGTATCCGGTGTGAAAAAAGCAATATTTGATCGGCTGTGTAAGCAGTTAGAGAAGATTGGGCAGCAGATTAACAGTGAGTATTCTGTAGTTGAAAATGCTGGTTTATGAATTCTTTAGTGAGAAAATTGACATGTCAGTTCTTCAAATACAATGGTTTAATACCTTAAAAATTATTCTACAAATCTGTGCCTGGAAAATAGAAACATCAGTGTCAGCCACGCAGCTATCCCAGCACTCAGGGTGCAGGCGCAGGCAGATGTCTGTGTGTGAGACCAGCCTGGTCTACATAGTGAGTTCCAGGTCAGCCAGCACTGCATAGGGAAACCCTGTCTCAAAACAAAGAAACTTCAGTGTTAAATGCCAGCCTCTGAGTTCCATAATATGATGGAAGTGATTCTCATGTCTAACAAGAGAAACACCCAGAAAAAAAGAAGAGCGAGGTTATCTGCCTTTCCTTCATTTTTCTCACTCCTCTTGGTTTTGAATTTCTGTGATTCAACTAAGGACCTATATAACCAAATAAAATTGAATTGAATAAAAAAATTAACCTTGAAACCACTTTTTCCTTTTCTGAAAGGAGACTCTGGAGATTTAGCAAGTCCAGCACTGAAAAAAAAGAAGATATTGATTGAACCACCAGCAAAAGGTAGGGCGCACTAGTTGTCCTGGTGCTGAAATTGGTGCTGTGTGACTTATGCAGTGAGCAATCCTGTGACATTCCTTTTACATGGTAAGAGCCAGCACTAGAGAAAAGCCTAACCACTAACTATCTCTTGATAAGATCTATTTTTCAAGCCAGGTTTGGTGGTACGCACCTGTAATCCTAGCACTCTGAAAATAGACACAAGAGGATTGCTATAAATTCAAGGCCAGTTGGTCTATATAATGAATTCCATGCCAGCATGGGTGATACATTGATACCATCTACAGCCTTTTAAGCAAAAATTAAATGGAAGTAACAGAAATGTAAGTAAAAATATATCTAACGGGGCCAAAAAATAAAAATTTGCCTAATTTTTAAAAGTACGTGCCATACAAGTATGGTGATACACACCTTTAATCCCAACACTCCTTACTCCTTTAATCCCAGCACTCAAAGGCAGAGGCAGGCAGATCTCTGAGTTCAAGGCCAGCCTGGTCTACAGAGCAAGTTCTAGACCACTCATGGCCACACAGTGAGTTTAAGAAAAAACTTGTGAGTGTAGATAGCTAAGCTGCCTGAGTTTATATCCTTCTTTGTGTCTGATAAAATCTTTTGGCAAATAAAATAGGATTTAAACAGAGACTGACTTGTAAATTGGGCAGCACCAAACCTAAAACTGGTTCAGAGAACTCCACCTCGTAGTTGAACAAGTCTTAAGAGACTGAACCTAAAAGGAGAACAGAAAAGATCCGATTGAGTCAAACTACTCATTTCCTTTATTTGTGTTCTAATGTGAGGAGGTCCCTATTTGGATAATCAGAAAAGTAACTTTTGTGATTGGCTACCTTTTTTTTTTTTCCCTAAAAATGTATTTTCAAGTTAGGTTCTAGTTACTTACATAGGAGCTCTAGCTACAAAGACAATCTGTTGCTTATGGCCTCCTTTTTAATTGCTTAACAAAACCCACTGGCTGTGTGCATTTGAAAAGGTAACACAATTTCAACAAACTTCAGCTTCCTAATCTGTAAAGCCTGATTAATGTTAGCACCTACTTCATATTGTTCATGATGGGATTACTTGAATACAAACTGTTGTTCAGTGTCTTAGAACTCTTATCGTGTAAGAGAAAGAAAAGTGAACGCTGCCATGTTAGATTTCACCTTAGGGTCTCATTCTTTTACCCTAATTGAAGTAGATACTTTTAATTTTTACTTTTATGCCATTTGTAAATATGAGTTTGAAATTACTTTTGATAACTTTGTCTTACAGAACTAGAAGAAGTAATAGAAACCCCACATAAACCACCGAAAGATGAAAGTCTGACACAGGATTATGAAGAATGGAAAAGGAAGATTTTGGAAAATGCTGCCAAATCTCAAACAGCCACAGCAGAGTGATTTCCATTCCACTGCTGTCCTGCGCAGTGTGGAAGATGAAGGGCAGTCTTGTCTAAGCTTGGATACCAGGCGTGCTGAGGATTGTCTCAATATGGAAGACACTAGCACTAGGCACCTCACATGGAAATAGATCACCATGCCACCTCCGTAGACTCAGGTCTGTCTTCTCCTGTGGGATGGAATTGGGACCATTTGCTTCTCTGATAAGCTTAAGGAAGTCTCTCACTTCATTTAGAATGTACATTTGAAGCCGAAAGGCATCACAGACATTTTACCTGTTTTTGTGATTTTTTTTATTTTATTTCACTAAATCAGTGTTTTACAGCCTAAGTTAATAAATGTTTATTTTTTTTAACATTCATCTGCTTTATTTTATGTTTATAAGCATTTTGCCTGCATATATATTTGTACACCACATGTGTGCCTGGAGCCAGTAGAGTCCAGAAAAGGATGCTGGGACTAAGACTAGAGTTACAGACAGTGAGCTGCCGTGTTGGTGCTGGGACTCAAAGTCCAGTGCTCTTAACTACTGAACCATCTCTCCAGCCCAATAAATGCTATTTTTATATGCATTTCAGTTGCAGTCCTCAGCTTTGAGTAATCTTCATTATGCCAACAATCTGTATCTACTCAAATGAAGAAAAAGCCCATGCGCACTGAGCCCTACTACTTCTGAAACCCAGACTCAGACTTCCTGGGTTTAAGACCCACTCTGCTTTGCCACTTGAACAAATATAATTAACTTCTGTTTGCTCCATCTATAAAGTAGAAATTAAAAGGTACTGCTTTGACTATGGATGTGTCTCAGTTGCTACGATGACTGTCATGCTCGAAGGCCTGGGTTTGATTACGAGTGCTCCAGAAAACCAGGCATAGTGCACCCCAGTAATCTCAGCACTTAGAAAGAGAAGGCAGGAGAATCAGAAGTTTAAAGTCATCCTCAGCTACATAATGAGTTTAAAGCCAGTGTGGGATACATGAAAACCTGTTTCACTGCTGCCTAGAATAGCAGGTAAGCGTATCAGACCCAATGCATCAAAACATGTAGTACAATATCTGCTGTGAAGAAATGCCGAATAAACTTAAAATATACAGAGGCCTGACATAATGAATTACGTATTAGCACCTTTTGTGCATTACACAATGCACCAAAGTTTATTTCTTTGATAGCCATACACTAAAAAATGTAACCTTAACACTGAAAGTTTTATAGATTTTTTCTTTTGATTGAAAAATAATATTTTTCATGCAATATATTCTGATTACAAGTTTCCCCTCCATCTCCCAGATATTCCCCACCTTCCCACCCATCCAGCTCCACACCTTTCTCTCTACAGAAAACGAACAGGCAAATAAAAACAGAAAAAGCACAAGAAATGAAGACACACAAAGCCCATAAAAACACAAATTCAGAAACCACAATATACAAGCAAAACATCAATAGGATTTAAAATGTCCAAACAAAGCAATATGAGACAAAAGAAAATATATAAAAATAATATGGAGTTCAATTTGTATTGGCCTTCTACTGGGCATGGGGCCTACCTTTACGTGTGATTTATAAATGCAGTGAGACTCCATTGGAGAAAACTAATTTCCTTTGCTGCTGTCAAATTGAAATAGTTTTGCTGTTGTTTGTTAGGGATGGGAGCTTATGCCTACCTCCCCGTCTTAACATAGGACCCCGTGTGTCTTAGACCTGTGCAGGCCCTGTGCAGGCTGCCATAGTCTCTGAGCTCATACGTGCATCAGTGCTGTTGTGTCTAAGACACCATTCATTCCTTGGTGTCCTCCATCTCATCTGGCATTTAAAAATCTCTGCCTCCTTTTCCTCATAGCTTCCTGAGCCGAAGGAAGAGGTTGGATGAAGACACCTGTTTAGGACTGAGTGTTCCAAGGTCTCTCTCTCTCTCTCTCTCTCTCTCTCTCTCTCTCTCTCTCTCTCTCTCTCTGCACATTGTCCAGTTTGGGTCTCTACTAACTCCCATATACTGCATGAGGAAGCTTCTCTGATGATGGCTGAGTGATATACTGATCTATGCATATAGTTAGTCATTTTATTGCTTTAGCAGAGCAATATAGTATTTGGTGTTCCCCTAGGACCATGGTCTATCTGGTCTCAGCGTCTTGGCCACCTGGACAGTGTCAAGCATGGGTTGCACCTTATGGAGTGGGCCTTAGATCCAGTCAGATAGTAGTTGGTTACTCCCACATCATGTGTGCCACTATTGCACCAGGCAGGTCACCATTGTAGAATGAGGACTTTGTAGCTGGTTGGTGTTTCCCTTTCTCCTCTGGTAGGGCGCAGAGTACTTTCCAGTACCATGAACATTAGTCAGTAGAAGTGAAGGCACCAGCTTGAGATATGTAAGTGTTGTCTTCAGCAATGGGGCCTTACCATCAGTTTGTGAAGAGCAACCAATAGCCTTGGCAATAGTTCAAGTTGTTGAGGGGTTTCCATGGGCTCCCTTGCCCAATAACTCAATTAGATGTAATGCACTCTTGGCACTAGAGATTTCACTTGGTGGCAAAAGATGTCTAGTCGGTGGTATTTTTCCCATTATTTCAGGACTCCATTTAGATATCTTTTAAGAAGCTTTTACTGTAGTATGTTTCCATATGACCCCCCCAAAAAACCCTTAGTATTAGTTGTCCCTCCCCATATTTCATTTCTAA
This sequence comes from Ondatra zibethicus, assembly GCA_004026605.1. Classification (NCBI taxonomy): domain Eukaryota; kingdom Metazoa; phylum Chordata; class Mammalia; order Rodentia; family Cricetidae; genus Ondatra; species Ondatra zibethicus. The sequence goes on from PVIU01009309.1 coordinate 16,939, forward strand.
CCTCCCTTCACCCTTTCCCTCCCCATTTAATCCTCTCATTCCAATTCCCCCATCTCTCCATAACAATAAATTCTATTTCCCTTCATTGGGAAATCCTCTCCTCCCTCCTAGTCCCTTACTCTATACCTAACCTCTGTGATTATATGGATTGTAGTATGCCTGTGAAAGGCTTAAAAGCCAACATCTACCTATAAAACAAAACATTTGTCTTTTTTAGTCTATCTCCCTCAGAATGATTTTTTCCCTACTCCATTTACCTGTGAATTTCACAATGTTGATTATTTTGTTCTAATAGCTGAATAATATTCCATTATGTAAATGTCTCACATTTTTATCCTCTGTTGATTGATATCTAGCCTGCTTCTAATTTCTGGCTGTTGTGAATAGAGCAGCAATGAACATGGAGGAACAAGTGTCTCTGGTAGGATGCAGAGTCTTTTGCATGTATTCCAAGAGTGGTAGAGCTGAATCTTGAGCTAGATCTATTCCTGGCTTCCTGAGAAACTTCTACACTGATTTCCATAATGGCTGGACAAGTTTGCACTACCACCAGCAATGGATGAGTGTTCCTCTTACTCCACATCCTCACCAGCATGAGCTATTATTTGTTTCATTGATCTTAGATATTCTAACTGGTGTAAGGTAAAATATCAAAGTAGTTTTGATTTGCACTTCTATGACTTAGGATATTGAACATTTCTTTCAGGGTTTCTCAGTCATTTGTGTTTCATCTATTGAAAAACTCTCTGTTTAATATCCCTATTTAATTGGGTGACTTGTTTTAATTTTTACTTTTGTATTTATTTTTTTAAAACAATCTTGTCTCATTTTACATATCAACCCCAGTTCCCACTCCCTTCCCTCCTCCTACTCTCCCCATCTTCCCCCACCTCACCCCCCATCCACTCCTCAGAGAGAGTAAGCATTCGCATGGGGAGTCAACAAAGTCTGCCACATCACTTTGAGGCAGGACCAAAGGCCCTTACCTCCATATATAGGCCCAGTAAGGTCTCCCTCCAAAGAGAATGGGCTCCAAAAAGCCAGTTCATTGCACTAGGAATAAATCCTGGTCCCACTGCCAGTGGCCCCACAGACTACCCCAGCCACAGAATAGGTATAGGCCTACTTTGCTCCTATACTTTCCCCACTGTCAGTCCAAAGTCAGTGAGCTCCCATTAGCTCAGGTCAACTGTTTCTGTGGGTATCCCCATCATGGTCTTGACCCCTTTACTCATATTATTGCTCCTCCCTCTCTCCGACTGGACTCTGGGAGCTCAGCCCAGTTCTAGCTGTGGATCTCTGCATCTGCTGCCATCAGTAGCTGGATGAAGGTTCTATGATTACATTTAAGGTAGTCATCAATCTGTTTACGGGGAAAGGCCAGTTCAGACACCCTCTACTCTGTTGCTTAGGGTCTTTAGCTGGGGTCATCCTTATGAATTCCTAGGAATTTCCTAGTGCCGCCAGGTTTCTCAGTAGCCATATAATGGCTCCCTCGATCAAGAGATCTCTTTCCTTGTTCTCCCTCTCTGTCTTTCCTCCATCTCGGTCATCCCATTCCCTCATGTTTTCCTCTCCCCTCCCGTTCTCCTGTTGGGGGAAGTTGCTTGTTTGATCCCAGCTGCCCAGACAACAAAATAATCACTCAGAAACTATATTATTTGCAATACTGTTTGGCCAATAGCTTAAGTGTATTTCTGGCTTACTCTCATATCTTAAATTAACCCATTTCTAATATTTTATATTTTACCACGAGGCTCGTGGCCTACCAGCAAGATTCCAGCACACCTATCTCCGGTGGCAGCTACATGGCTTCTCCTGATTCTGCCTTCTTTCTCCTAGTATTCAGTTTAGTTTTCCCACCTAGCAATACTCTGTTAAGCCATTGGCCAAAAGCAGCTTCTTTATTAACCAGTGATAATAAAACATATTTGCTTCACACAGAGGGAAATCCCACACCATTCTCCCCTCCTACTCTCCTGTCCTCCCTTCTCCCGCCCCCATGCTCCCAATATTCTCAGGAGATCTTGTCTATTTTCCCTTCAAATTGGGATCCATGTATGTCTCAGGGTTCTCCTTGTTACCTAGCTTCTCTGGAGTCATGAACTATAGGTTGGTTATCCTTTGCTTTACGTCTAATATCTACTTATGAGTAAGTACACACTGTGTTTGTCTTTCTGGATCTGGGTTACCTCACTCGGGATGGTTTTTTCTACTTATGTTCATTTACATGCAAATTTCAAGATGTCATTGTTTTTTACCACTGAGTAATACTCCATTGTGTAAATGTACCACATTTTCCTTATCCATTCTTCAGTTGAGGGGCATTTAGGATGTTTCCAGGTTCTGGCTATTATGAATAATGCTGCTATAAACACAGATGAGCAAATGTCCTTGTGGCATGAGTGTGCATCCTTTGGGTATATGCCAAAGAGTGGTATTGCTGGGTCTTGAGACAAATTGATTCCAATTTTTTGAGAAACCACCATATAGATTTCCAAAGTGGCTGTACAAGTTTACACTCCCAAAAGCAATGGTGGACTGTTCCCCTTACTCTGCATCCTCTCCAGCATAAGCGTCAATGCTGTTTTGAGCTTAGCTATTCTGACAGGTGTAAAATGGTACCTCTGAGTCGTTTTCCTGATGACTAAGGATGGTGAGCAATTCCTTGTGTCTTTCGGCCATTTGAGGTTCTTTTGTTGAGAATTCTCTGTTTAGATATGTACCCCATTTTTAATTTGGTATTTGATGTCTAATTTCTTGAGTTCTTTATATATTTTGGAGATCAGTCCTCTGTCTGATGTGGGCTTGGTGAAGATCTTTTCCCATTCAGTTGGTTGCCCGTTTTTTGTTTTTTTTTTTTTTCTTATTGACAGTATACTTTGCCTTACAGAAGCTTCTCAGTTTCAGGAGGTCCCATTTATTTATTTTTGCTCTCAGTGTCTGTGCTATTGATGTTATATTTAGGAAGAAGTCTCCTGTGCTCATGTACTCAAGGTTACTTCCCACTTTCTCTTCTATAAGGTTCAGTGTGGTGGGATTTATGTTGAGGTCTTTGATCCATTTGGACTTCAGTTTTCTGCATGGGGATAGGTATGGATCTTCTACATGTGGACGTCCAGTTAGGCCAGCACCATTTGTGAAAGATGCTTTCTATTTCCCATTGTATAATTTTAGGTCCTTTGTCAAAGATTAGTTGTTCATAGGTGCGTGGATTAAAATTGGGGTCTTTGATTCGATTCCACCGATCCACCTGTCTGTTTTATGTCAATACCAAACTGTTTTCATTAATGTAGCTCTATAATAGATGTCAGGGATGGTGATGCCTCCAGCAGTTCCTTTATTGTAGAGGATTGTTTTGGCTATCCTGGGTTATTGTTTTTCCATATGAAGTTGAGTATTGTTCTTTCCAGGTGTGTGAAGATTTGTGTTGGGATGTTGATTGGCATTGCATTGAGTCTATAGATTGCTTTTGGTAGGATTGCCATTTTTATTATGTTGATCCTATCTATCCAAGATCATGAGAAATCTTTTCATTTTCTGGTATCTTCTTGAAAGACTTAAAGTTCTTCTTGTACAGGTCTTTCACGTCTTTGGTTAGTGTTTCCCCAAGGTATTTTATGTTATTTGTGGCTATTGTAAAGGGTGATATTTTTCTGATTTATACTCAGCCCTTTTATCATTTGTTTGTAGAAGGGCTACTGTTTTTTTCAATTAATCTTGTATCCTGCCACAATACTGAAGGTATTTATCAGCTGTAGGAGTTCCCTGGTAGAATTTTTCAGGTCACTTATGTATACTATCATATCATCTACAAATAGTGAAAGTTTGACTTCTTCCTTTCATATATTTGTATCCCCTTGATCTCCTTGTGTTGTCTTATTGCTCTGGCTAGATCTTCGAGTACTGTATTGAATAGGTATGGAGAGAGTGGACAGCCTTGTCTTGCTCCTGATTTCAGTGGAATCGCTTTAAGTTTCTCTCCATTTAATTTGATGTTTGCTGTCAGCTTGCTGTATATTGCTTTTATTCTGTTTAAAATGTGTTCCTTGTATCCCTGATCTCTACAAGACCTTTATCATAAAGAGGTGTTAGATTTTCTCAAAGGCTTTTCCACCATCTAATGAAATAATCATATGGGTTTTTTTTTGTTTCAGTTTATTTATATGGTGGATTACATTGACAGATTTTCGTGTGTTGAACCATCCCTGCATTTCTGGGATGAAGTCAACCTGATCATGGTGGATGGTTTTCTTTGATGTGGTCTTGGATTCGGCTTGCCAGTATTTTATTGAGTATTTTGCATCAATGTTCATGACAGAGATTAGTCTGTAATTCTCTTTCTTAGATGAGTTTTTATGTGGCTGGGCATCAGGGTAACTGTAACCTCATAAAAAGAAGTTTGACAACATTCCTTCTGTTTCTATTGTGTGGCACAATTTGAGGAGTACAGGTATTAGCACTTCTTTGAAGTTCTGGTAGAATTCTGCACTGAAACCATCCGGCCTTGGGCTTTTTTGGTTGGGAGACTTTTGATGACTTCTTCTATTTAAAGTGTTTACCTAGTCTTGATTTAGTTTTGGTATGTGGTACCTATCCAGAAAATTGTCCATTTCTTTTAGATTTTCCAATTTTGTGGATTATAGGTTTTGGAAGTAGGATCTAATGGTTCTCCAGAGCTTCTCAGTGTCTGTTGTTATGCCCTCCTTTTCATTTCTGATTTTGTTAATTTTGGATGTTCTCTCCCTGCCTTTTGGTTAGTTTGGATAAGAGATTGTCTATCTTGTTGAATTTCTCAAAGAACCAGCTCTTTGTTTCATTGATTCTTTGTATTGTTTTCTTTGTTTCTATTTTATTGATTTCAGCTCTCAACTTGATTATTTCCTATCATCCACTCCTCCTTGGTAAGTCTGCTTCTTTTTGTTCTAGAGTTTTCAGGTGTGCTGGTAAGTTGCTAGTGTGTGATTTCTCTGCTTTCTTTATATAGGCATTTAGTGCTATGAACTTTCCTCTTAGCACTGCTTTCATGGTGCCCCATAGGTTTGATTATGTTGTACATTCATTTTCATTGAATTCTAGGAAGTCTTTAATTTTTTTCTTTATTGCTTCCTTGACCCAGGGGTGATTCAACTGAGCATTGTTCAATCTCTGTGAGTTTGTAGGCTTTCTGCAATTAGTGTTGTTGTTGAATTCTAACTTTAAGCCATGGTGATCTGATAAGACACAGGGGGTTATTCCAATTTTTTTTTAACTATTGAGGTTTGCTTTGTTAACGAGTATATGGTTAATTTTAGAGAAGGTTCCATGAGGTGCCAAGAAGAAGGTATATTCATTTTTGTTTGGGTGAAATGTTCTATAGATGTCTGTTAAGCCCATTTGAGTCATGACATCTGTTCTCTTATTTCTCTGTTAAGTTTCTGTCTGGCAGACCTGCCCATTGGTGAGAGTGGGATGGTGAAGTCTCCACTATTAGTGTGTGGGGTTTGATGTGTGAGTTAAGTTCTAGTATTACTTATTTTATATATGTGGGTGCTCTTGTATTTGGGGCCTAGATGTTCAGAATTGAGATTTCATTTTAATGTGTTGGGAAAAAAATTTCCAATCAAATGGACCTAAGAAACAAGCTGATGTAGCTATCCTAATATCTAACAAAATAGACTTCAAACTAAAATCAATCAAAAGAGACAAAGAAGGACATTTTATATTTGTCACAGGAAAAAAATCCATCAAGAGGAAATCTCAATACTGAGTATCTATGCCACAAATACAAAGGTACTCTCATATGTAAAAGAAACACTTCTAAAGCTTAAATCACACATTAAACCCCACACACTAATAGTGGGAGACTTCAACAGCCCACTCTCACCACTGGGCAGGACAGTCAGACAAAAACTGAACAGAGAAATAAGGGAACTAACAGATGTTATGACTCAAATGGACTTAACAGACATCTTTAGAACATTCCATCCAAGCATAAAAGAATATACCTTCTCAGCACCTCATGGAACCTTCTCAAAAATTGACCACATAGTAGGTAACAAAGCAAACCTCAACAGATACAAAAAATTGGAATAACCCAATGTATACTATCAGATCACCATGGCTTAAAATTAGAATTCAAGACCAACACTAATTTCAGAGAGCCCACAAACACATGGAAAATAAACAATGCTCACCTGAATCACCAATGGATCAAGGAAGAAATTAAAGACATCCTAAAATTCAATGAAAGTGACCACAACATACCCAAATTTATGGGACACAATGAAAGCAGTGTTAAGAGGAAAATTCATAGTACTAAATGCCTACATAAAGAAGCTGGGAAAATCCCACACTAGTAAGTTAACAGAACACCTGAAAACTCTAGAACAAAATGAAGCAAACTCACCCAGGAGGACCAGATGATAGGAAATAAGGAAACTGAGAACTGAAATCAACAAAATAGAAAGAAAACAATACAAAGAATCAATGAGACAAAAATCTGGTTCTTTGAGAAAATCAACAAAATGGGCAAATCTTTATTCAAACTAACCAAAGGCAGAGAGAGAATATCCAAATGAACAAAATCAGAAATGAAAAGGGGGACATAACAAGAGACATTGAGGAAATCCAGAGAATCATCAGGTCATACTTTGAAAACCTGTACTCCACAAAATTGGAAAACTTAAAGGAAATGGACAATATTCTGGATAAATATCACTTACCAAAATTAAATCAAGACTAGATAAGCAAATTAAATAGACCTATAACTGTTAAAGAAATAGAAACAGTCATCAAAAGTCCCCCAACCAAAAAAATCCCAGGTTTCAGCACAGAATTCTACAAGATTTTCAAAGAACTAATACCAATACTACTCAAATTGTTCCACAGAAACAGAAGAATATTGTCAAACTCTTTTTACGAGTCTAAAATTACTCTGACACCCAAACCACAAAAAGACATTAGTAAAAAAATAAAAGAATTATAAACCAATCTCACTCATGAACATTGATGCAAAAATAATCAATAAAATACTGGAAAACCAAATCCAAGAACACAGCAGAAAAATAATCCACCATGACCCAGTAGGCTTTATCCCAAGACACAGGGATGGTTCAACATACAAAAATCTGTCAATGTAATCCACCATATGAACAAAATGAAAAATAAAAACCACATGATCATCTCATTAGATGCTGAAAAAGCCTTCGACAAAATACAACATTCCTTCATGATAAAGGTCTTGGAGAGAGCAGGGATACAAGGAACATACATAAACATAATAAAGGCAATATACAGCAAGCCAACAGCCAACATCAAACTAAGTGGAGAGAAACAGCAATCCCACTGAAATCAGGAACAAGACAAGGTTGTCCACTCTCTCCATATCTATTCAACATAGTTCTTGAGGTCCTAAGGGATCAAGGGGATACAAATCAGAAAAGAAGTAGTCAAACTCTCACTTTTTGCTAATGATATGATAGTTTAAATAAGCGACCCCAAAAATTCTACCAAGAAATCTGCAACTCATAAACACCTTCAGTAAAGTAGCAGGATACAAGATTAACTCAAAAAAAATTAGTAGCCCTCCTTTATATAGATGATAAATGGGCTTAGAAAGAAATCAGGGAAACATCACCCTTCACAATAGCCACAAATAACATAAAATATCTTGGAGTAACTCTAACAAAACAAGACCTGTATGACAATAGCTTAAAACCTTTGAAGAAAGATATTGAAGAAGACACCAGAAAGTGGAAAGATCTCCCATGCTCTTGGGTAGGTAGAATTAACATAGTAAAAATGACAATCTTACCAAAAGCAATATACAGATCCAATGCAATGCCCAGCAAAATTCTTCACAGACTTTGAAAGAACAATACTCAATGTCATATGGAAAAACAAAACACTGAGCATAGCCAAAACAATCCTGTACAATAAAGGAACTTCTGGAGGCATCACAATCCATGTCTTCAAACTCTACTACAGAGCTACAGTACTGAAAACAGTCCGGTGTTGGCATAAAAACAGACAGCAGGACCACTGGAACCGAATAGAAGACCTGAATACAATCCACACACCTACAAACACCTGATTTTTGACAAAGAAGCAAAAAATATAAAATGGCAAAAAGAAAGCATATTTAACAAATAGTGCCGGCATAACTGGATATCAACATGTAGAAGAATGAAAATAGACCCATATCTATCACCAAAACTCAAGTCCAAATGGATCAAAAACCTCAATATAAAACCAACCACATTGAACCTCATAGAAGAGAAAGTGGGATGTACACTTGAATGCACTGGCACAGGAAACTGCTTCTTAAAAATAACCCCAGAAGCACAGACACTGAGAGAAACAATAAATGGGACCTCCAGTAACTGAAAAGCTTCTGTAAAGCAACTGACACAGTCAAGAAGACAAAACGACAGCCTACAGAATGGGAAAAGATCTTCACCAACCCCACATTGGACAGAGCGCTGATCTCCAAAATATACAAGGAACTCAACAAATTGGTCATCAAAAGAACAAATAATCCAATTTAAAAATGGGGTACAGACCTAAACAGAGAACTCTCAACAGAAGAATCTAAAATGGCTGAAAGATGCTTAAGAAATGCTCACCATCCTTAGCCATCAGAGAAATGCAAATCAAAACAACTCTGAGATTCCATCTTACACCTGTAAGAATGGCCAAGAACAAAAACACTGATGACAACTTATGCTGGAGAGGTTGTGGGGTAAAGGGAACACTCCTACATTGCTGGTGGGAATGCAAGCTGGTACAGCCGCTTTGGAAATCAGTGTGGTGACTTCTCAGAAAATTAGGAAACAACCTTCCTCAAGACCCAGTAATACCACTTTTGGGTACATACCCGAAGGATGTTCAATCATACTGCAAGGACATGTGCTCAACTATGTTCATAGCAACATTGTTTGTCATAGCCAGAACCTGGAAACAACCTAAATGTTCCTCAACCCAAGAATGGATTAAGAAGATGTGATACATTTACACAATGGAGTACTACACATCTTGAAATTTGCAGGCAAATGGATGGTTCTAGAAAACATCATATTGAGCTGGGCGGTGGTGGTGCACGCCTTTAATCCCAGCACTCGGGAGGCAGAGGCAGGCGAATCTCTGTGAGTTCAAGACCAGCCTGGTCTACAAGAGCTAGTTCCAGGACAGGCTCCAAAGCCACAGAGAAACCCTGTCTCAAAAAACCAAAAAAAAAGAAAAGAAAACATCATATTGAGTGAAGTAACCCAGAACCAGAAAGACAAATATATGTTCTCACTCATAAATGGCTTTTAGACATAAAGCCAAGAAAAAACCAGCCTACAATTCACAATCCCAGAGAACTAGACAACAATGAGGACCCTAAGAGAGACATACATGGTTGCAATCTACATGGGAAGTAGAAAAAGTCAAGATCTCCTGAATAAATAGGGAATGTGGGATCCTGGGCGAAGGTAGAGGGCGGGGTAGTGGGGAGAAAGGAGGGGGAACAGATAAAAATATATAGCTCAATTAAAACAATTTTAAAAAACATTAAACATTTAATTGGGGTGACTCTTACAATTTCAGAGGTTCAGTCAATTATGATCATGAAGGGGAGCATGGCGGCGTGCAGGCAGATGTGTTGCTGGAGCTGAGAGTGCTGCATCCTTTAGACAATAGGAAGTCGACCATCTCACTGAATGAAGCCGTGGCCCAGATTAAAGGTGTGCCCTCCAGCCTCAAGGTCTGGATTAAAAACAGGCCAGCCTCCTCCAACAAGGCCACACCTCATAATAGCGCCCGTCCTTATCAGCTTACGAGACCAAATACCTGCAAACTACCACAGTCATATACCTTCTTGCTTCTTAGTCCAGTTGTCTGGGACTGCCTTTTTATATGCTTTCCTTCTATGTACGTGTTTGTCTTTGAAATTGAGGTTAATTTTGACAGGCAAAAGAGCTGTGTTCTGTTTTCTAAAACAATCTGTAACCCTATCTTTTTTCAACTGGAAAATTTGTATTATTAGTATTCCTAATTATTGTGAGGCATATATTAAATCTTCCTCCTATGATTCTTATTTTTCCTATTCTTAGTTGCTCATGTAAGATCCTATGTATTCACATTTTATGTTTTCTTTCTACTCAGTGAATAGGATTTCTTTAAGTATCTTTTGTAGCTGGATTTGTGGTCATAAATTTAGTTTCTGTACATTCTTAAAAGCTGTTGAATGTTGGTAGAAAATTTTACTGTATGTAGTAATCTAGGTTGCCAGTCATTGTCTTTCAGACCTGGGAACATATAATTTTATGTTCTGTTTTCATGGCTTCCCTTAAGAAATTGGCTGTACGTCTCACTGCTTTGCCTACATAGGTGACTTGTTCCTTCTCATGTAACTTTCAATTTTTTATTTTTATTTACATGCAGAATTTTAATTTTAACCTAATATAGGTAGAGAGGGATTTTTTCTATTTTGTGTTCTAACTGTTCCTGAATTATGTGGTCTTCTCTGTCTGTAGATTTTAGAAAATAGTGCAATGATTTCATTGTAGAAAATCTATGTATTTTCTTCTTCTCTCATCATGATTTACAATGTAAACTTTTAGCAATGTCCCAAAGATGCCATGTATTATTTTCATAATTTCCTTATTTAAAATTAAGAATTACTTGCTCTAGTATCCTTATTATTTTTATTTCCTCTTTGAAAATTTCACATATCTTGATAATGTACAACACCCACTTCTTCCAGCTTTCCTTATGCTTTCGAACCTATCTCCTGCCCATCTTTCTCTACTGATTTCAAAATAATTTTTATCTTCTTATCTTTAGTATAAATGAATTTCCTAGCTTATCTTGTTGTTGTCCATGCCTTGTAAGCTCTCTCTCATTTGATTCATTGTATTTGTGAAGCTACCGAGTTTTAAATTTTTGACATAATGGGATATTCATATCTCAAATTTCAGTTTATTTTATCAGCATTTTAATATTAAGTTTTATTCTGTATATGTATCTGTGTGCATGTATTCCATACATGTGTGGGTTCCCTCAAGAGCGAGAAGGATGCACTGGAACTCTTTTTTTTTTTTTTTTATTTCAACAACAATTTACTTTTTTTTCTCTGTGGCTTATAATAGGTTTCATTTCTTTTTTTTTCCCATACATTGTTTTGTCTTATTTTTTCCATTCAAGAACATAATTAAAGAAATAAAATTTTTTTTCCTTTCTTCCCCTTCTCTCGGTCCCCTCCCACTACCCCCCCATCCCTCCTCCCTCCCCCTTCTTCCTTGAAAGAGGGCATGGTGCCCTGCCCTGTTGGAAGTGCGCTGGAACTCTTAAAGCTGTTTACAAGTGCAGGCCACCTGACATAGGTGCTGCGAGCCAAACTTCACGTCCTCTGAAGAGGATTCATTGCTTTCAACCATTGAGCCAACTCTACAGTGCCCTAATTTCCTCAGTATTTTTAATCTCCATATGAAATTCTTTTTGATGCCCTCTATTGATGTCCTTATTCCATTTAGCTGCTTATTTATATTCTGTAAAAGTTCATTCATATTTTTGTTAATTAAATCAAGCATTCTTTTCATTACAGATTTGAATTCTTCACGCTCATTATAATCCCTGACTGTAGAATTGGTATCTTTAGTAGTCACAGGGCTTGAGTTCTCTTGTGTTATGTATTTTCCACATTGAGCCTATTAATATGTGCCTATTTTCTTGGTTGGAATTTTTATATCACCCATATTCTGGCCAATGAATTATCTGGAATGTTCAGCTGAAACAAGACTGCAATAGTATTGAAATGCCCTTTGTATTCTTTGGCCTGAGGTCGTTAGGGAGTAGCTAACCCCTCATATCAGGTGCTGTTTGCTTGCCACAATCCCTAACACAACACTGAGAGCACAATATTAACTCCAAAAGCAACCACAGAAGATTGAGGTACCCAATCTTCAAGTCATAATAGTTAGAAAAATCATTCCTTTAACTTCAGGAACTACTGAGAAATAAAGTAGTATGAATGGACAGTATGGTGTATATAGGATATTAGTTAACAAGGTTAGGAAATAAAGTCAATCCAGCTGAATAAAGAAGGTAATTAATACAACATTCACTGAGAAAATATTGAGTAGAAAAAATAGAAAGGCTTAAGTGGCAATATTGTTAGTATACACAGAGTTTAAATATTACTACTATGAAAAATTCTGGTAAATTTGTGAAACTAAGAAAGAATTGTGGAGAGAGATGAAGTGGGGCAGAAATGAGAGAGGGCAGTATAAGCTTTTTGCACAAGAATACTAGAGAATACACTATAGGATATGTGTGGAAGAAAACAGAAGAACAGTCATAAAACTTAATTGAGCAGCAGAAAAGTTAAAGCAATACCATTAAGAGATACTTATGCAGGAATGAAGATTTTAAAACATAAAATATCATCAAGTTCTGAAGGGGTTTTTAAAAATATAACATACTTGAGTAGTAGGTTATGGTAAAATCCAGATGGAAATGTCCTGTTTCTTCCCTATTCACAAGATTACATGTGGTTGGAAGGTACTGGAGAAATGGCTCAGCCATTAAAGGCTAGGTTCACAACCAAAAATATAATAGCAATCTAGAAATATATAAAAATAATTAGTATTACCCAGCTGAAAATCATTTAAGCTATAATAATGGTTGGTCTGGAGAGACATGTCCACTGATGCAGCAGTCGCATTAGTATCATGGAAGGAACCAACCACTTACTGATTGGTTTTAAGTCCTGACACAGGATAAAACCAAGAACCACCACCATTACTTGCTTACCATAATAGGACATCATAATTCCTAAAGAACAATCCATTACTATTATGATGCCAAATGGATATAATATTCAGCCAACTTGTAATGATATATTTTTATGCCAATGGATCAATGCAGTTCTCGTGCCTTATTTTGGGATTTTCTGTTTGCTGTCTGGGGAGATTAACTCTGTGAGACACAATTGGCCAAGGTGCAAAGAATATGAGATTGAAGAATTTTCTGGTCTAAAAGGAAAATACATACTATATCCCCTTCATGAACCACTGCCAAAAAAGCAGGTAGAAAGAGTTTAGGAGCCAGGGTAGTGGATGAAGACATGGAAACATTAACTTCTAGACAAAGCAGGGCAGTTGAACATACGAACTCACCATAGTTGGGATAAAATGCACAAACCCTACAAAAGCAACAACAACAACAAAAATCCCTAAAGTAGAAAGTGTTGTTAGACACAAAATACCACTCCAACCATGATGATGGTGGCAATCTTAGCACCTGATAGCTAGAGGGATAATTTTCTATAAGAATGAAGACCAAGCTAGTCAATCGCTGTGCACTGGAAAACTACATGTTCAAGAATATTGGGGTGATGTAAATTGGTTTTGAAGTATTAAAAAGGTATGAAGGTTAATGAATGAGCAAAGGGAGATTGATCTGGAGTGAATATGATTTAAAAATGTCCAAAACTCTCAAAGAATTAAATAAAAAGGAAACTAATAAAGTGAATAAAATATAAAATAGATAAAGAGTGTTTAATTGGACAGCACATCTTCTTAAGAGATGTTTAGGCCGGGCGGTGGTGGCGCACGCCTTTAATCCCAGCACTCGGGAGGCAGAGGCAGGCGGATCTCTGTGAGTTCGAGACCAACCTGGTCTACAAGAGCTAGTTCCAGGGCAGGCTCCAAAGCCACAGAGAAACCCTGTCTCGAAAAACCAAAAAAAAGAAGAGATGTTTAGTTGCAAAGGTTTTGCATATTTTATCCTAGTTTAATGAGTTAATATCGCCAGTTGCCCTGCTTCGTCCAGAACATAGATTTTAACTCATCCTCTCTCTGTCACTCTTCAAATATAAACTGTGCTCATGAAGAGTGAAGGTCTCAGTTTATGGCTGTAAATCACACTTATGAAACAAGAGCGTTGCACTTTTTCAGTGTCCCAATTGTGTACTACTAACATAATTGCCACGTGTGTTGAGCTTCTGTTCAGTTTAAATAAGCTGCCAACCCTTCCTTAAGTTTTCTCAAGTCCTCAGCAAGGAATAGTATTTGTGGGAAATGTTCATGCACTGTTTTCCACATATGGTGAATGGCCACACTTTGTAGCTCGGGTTCCATGTCCAAGGAATGGCTATGACTGCTTGCTTTCTACTCATCATTTTCTGGAAATGTTTCTCCAACTGGAATGAGAGCTCTGTCAACATCTATTTCTTCAGTCTTTGCAGATCAGGTCACTTTGCATGTGTCAGTGATATGGTTCTGGGAGGGCTGCTCTGAGGTCCACCATGGGGCCCACAGGGTATCTCAGCATCATAGGTCACATTGCATTTCACCCTCAGTCAGCCCAGATGCTTCTCCCTACCCATGCTGATTCCATGACCTAATCATATCTCCCTCCATCTTCTGTTTCTAGTGCAGCCTGTCCTGCAGTGTCTTGTAGGGTGGTGTGCAGCATGGGGATGCACCTCCCTGACGGTACCCACCGATTGTGAAACAAGCTTTGTTTTGTGCTATGCATTCTGCACTTCAACCCCTATGTGCTTCTTCTCAGAAAATGTCACCGGCTTACTCTCTTCATTCTCAGTACACATAGCCTATAGGAATAGAGACTACTACTCATTACGGTGACTGCTTCCTTCTGTGGGTCACACTGAGGTGCCTTCTAACCTGCAGTTTTACAAAGAAGCTATACATTCATTCTATTTATTGTCTCCCACACTGTTCTCTTCTCTCTTCCTCTGGCTGATTCCATTTCTTCTCACACACAGTTTCTGTTTCTGCTTTTATGCTGCATAAATTCCATCACCCCCTTGTATCCTCCTTTTTCCACATTTACTTCTTTTCCTCCCATCCCCTGGCACCTTCACTACTTCCATGTCTACACACATACATAATGAGAAATTTTTCCTTCATATATACCACATTGTTCTTTTCCTAGTCTTATGTCTTTCCTTACTTTTCAAAGTATATTTTTTGAGAATATGTTGATTGGAATATTTGTGTGATTTTCTTTTCTATTGTAGTTCTTTCATTTTTTTAAATTTATTTAGTACATATGGATGTTTGGTCTGCATGTATGTTTGTGTAAAGCTTGTGTGCCTAGTACCCTTCTATGGAGGCCAGAAGACAGTGTAGAATCACATGGAACTAGAGATACATACAGTTGTGAGTCACCAACTGGGTTCCATGATTTGAACTCAGTGCTTGGGAAGAGCAAACTTTGCTCTTACTGCTGAGTCCTCTATGCAAGCCTGTACTATGGGGTTTTTTTGTTTTGTTTTGTTTGTTTTTTGTTTGTTTGTTTGTTTGTTTTTGTTTTTCGAGACAGGGTTTCTCTGTAGCTTTGGAGCCTGTCCTGGAACTAGCTCTTGTAGACCAGGCTGGTCTCGAACTCACAGAGATCCGCCTGCCTCTGCCTCCCGAGTGCTGGGATTAAAGGCGTATGCCACCACTGCCTGGCCCATACTATGTTTTTTAATATCTATTCTTTTACCTGCTTCATAATTACGCTCTACCAGCATGTACTAAGTCTATATTTGGTGCCCCACACTAGTAACCTGAGCACTCTAGAATTTAATGCAGAAAGAGCTGGAGTTTAAGACTTACTTGGCGCCAGGCAGTGGTGGCGCACGCCTTTAATCCCAGCACTCAGGAGGCAGAGGCAGGCAGATCTTTGTGAGTCCAAGACCAGCCTGGTCTACAGAGCTAGTTCCAGGACAGGCTCCAAAGCCACAGAGAAACCCTGTCTCGAAAAATGAAGAAGAAAGAGAAGGAGAAGAAGAAGAAGAAGAAGAAGAAGAAGAAGAAGAAGAAGAAGAAGAAGAAGAAGAAGAAGAAGAAGAAGAAGAAGAAGAAGAAGAAGAAGAAGGGGTTAATATAAGTCATAAAAGCTGATACGAAGCCTGAGCTAATGGGCCAATCAGTTTATAACTTATGAAGACCTCTGTGTGATTTTCTTTGGGACTTGCCAGCTGTGGGGTACTGGGCGGGACAGAAACCCCAACAAGCAGGCCCTCCTGTTACAGTGGACTGCAGCCCAGCTTACTCCAGATAACACTTGGATCCTGCTGCTCGACTGTGATTACCCGTGGGGCTGAAGACTATGTAAGTTTCTAATTTCTGCTGTCCTCAAAGGAGCAAGAAGACTGTGTAGGATATTCCCAACTTGTTAGATAGTTTATAATATGGCAATAGTTTGTCTCAAACAAGAGAAAGGCATACATTTTTCTTAAGAAACAGTCTGGCAGACTCCCATGTTGTCAGAATCAAGGATCTGTCAAACTCTTGAAGTTGTGACCTTTCTAAATGGCCTCTTGCTATGTGGGTGGATGATTTCCATTTATTCTGATTCCCATCCTTTCCTGCCACTCACTCACCAGGTTGTGTTAGCTCCTGGTTGGTGCACTCTGCACAGCTATGTATCTATGATGTGCTTTGTTGGAGTTTTCCTAGTCCTAGTTTGGGATCTTGGTTGTTTGTGCTTCCTGCTTTTCCAGTTATCACCCTGAAGCTCCTCATAGAACCTGTGTCGATTTGTGTCTCTACTGTACTGGTTTCTTACTATAAGTAAAGATTCTTTCTTGAACTTAAATTTTGTTGCATATTGTATACAGTTACCTAATCTGTAGAGTATAAATTTAGGGATGACTGAATGTTTGTACTTCCTGTTCTCTTATTAATACCTGGTTATGTTTCCATTTTAAATTTAAATATTTTTCTTTTTTTTCTTTCTTTTTTTTAAAATAAATAGAACCAGCAAGATGGCTCCATAGGTAAAGGCACTTATTTTTTTTTAAAGATTTATTTATTCATTAAATATACAGTGTTCTGCAGGCCAGAAGAGGTCACCAGATCTTATTACAGATGGTTGTGAGCCACCATGTGGTTGCTGGGAATTGAACTCAGGACCTCTGGAACAGCAGGCAGTGCTCTTAACCGCTGAGCCATCTCTCCAGCCCCTTAAATATTTTTCATATGCAATAATAATAGTACAAATTTATTTTGGAATAAACTGTTTTATTATTTTTCTCTCATGTACACTGACTGCAGTTTCCCTTCCTCTTTTTCTAGCAGTCCTTCTTGCTCACCTCCTGTCTGCCTCCCCATCCATTCCTATGCCATTTCCTTTCAGAAAAGTACAGCCCTCCCAGAGATACCAACCAAACGTGTCACATCCAGTTGTAATAAGACGAAGCACCTAACCATCATATTGAGGATGGATAAGGCAACACAGTGGGAGGAAGAGTGTCCCAAAAGCAGGAAAAAGAGTCGGAGACAGCACCCACTCCCTCTGGTAGTAGTCCCACAAGAAGATCAAGCTACACAACCACAGCATATATGCAGAGAGCCTAGGTGAGATACAAGCAAGATCCATGACTGTTGGTTCAGTCTGTTAACCCCTATGAGCCAATCAATGTTTGTGGATTCTGTGTGTTTTCTTGCGGTGCTTTTGTCCCCTCTGGCTCTGACAATCCTTCCTCCCCATCTTCCACAGGATTCCCTGAGTTCCACTAATGTCTGGCTGTGGGGTTCTTCATCTGTTAGATGCATCATTTTTATTGCGATTTTATGCCTAGAAATTCATGTATGACAAGCACATGTGAACATTTGAAACAATATACAGGGACAAATATATGACAGAATTGACTAATTCAAATAAGAATGGATGTGTAAGCCTTAGGGCCACCAATATCATTCTAAAGAAAAGTTGGAATTTCACCTCAGATTGTTCTTCCTCATTTTAGCTTCCTCTGCAGAGAGCTCAGTTGATAAAAGTACCAGTGTTGCTAATGAGGAGCTCACTGGGACTGCTGAAGAGATAAAATCTGCTGAGAAACTCAAGGACTCTAAAGTAAGCTCTAAGATCTGTCGCAATATCAATATCAGTTTCTTTGAGTGTGAGTCCTTCGTTTGACTCTTGGAATCCCTAGGTTTCCCATGGCCACAGATAATTGTATTTTGGGGAGTGAAGAAAAGGTGGAAATCAGGGGAGAACAGGAGAGGGAGAGGAGAGTGGGAAATTTTGACTCTCATTACATTCATCTTGTTTTTAAATACTTTGTGTTCTTCGAAATTAAGCTGAGATGTAAATACTAGTAAGGCCAGAGCTTAAAGTATTCAGGTTTTATCTGTCTTAATACCATTGCATTTGCAATATTAGGATTAGAGAAAAATTAATCTATCTAAGAATTCATTAAGGCACAAAAATTCTTCAGATAGCATGATATATCTATGTGGCTTTTTTTTTCTTAATTCTGTTTTCTTTGCAGACTGCTCTGAAAATGGAAATAGAAAAGGGCTTTGTAATAAGGTTTTCCATGAGTGAGTGTTTTAGCGACTTGCTGTGGGACAATGGTCTGTACCCTGTCACTTGTATTTTAAATAAATGCTGATTGGCCCAGTAGCCAGGCAGGAAGTAGAGGCGGGGCAACGAGAATTCTGGGAAGAGGAAAGATTCAATCTGCAGTCATCACCCAGACAGAAAGGAAGTCAGACACAGAGCAAGCAAGATGTGACTGCCTTTCTGATAAAGGTACCAAGCCACATGGCTAACACAGGCAAGAATTATGGGCTAATATAAGTTATAAGAGCTAATAAAAATCCTGAGATAATGGGCCAATCAGTTTATAATTAATGTAGACCTCTGTGTGATTCTTTGGAACTAAACAGCTATGGGTGGCATGGCTAACACTGAGGGACCAGGTAGGACAGAAAACTTGGTCAACAATGGCTTGAGACATTTCTAAGAGTTCTGAATTCTTTCAGCACACTTTTGTTTTCTGATATTGCTGTGCCCAGCACTTCAAGCTTACAGCAATATTAAGGAAAATATTTTTCACTCTGGTCATATGTCAGGCATAACATCATATATTTCATGTGAGTCACGATAGAATTACCCTAGGACATAAAAATTATACAAATGAAGACATTCAAATCTTCCACTGAACTGATGTCTCTCACATGAGAGGCAGTGACAAAGCATGGTGCTTGCTTGCACAGCATGGTTTACAGGGAATCTTCAAGTATTGCTTGCTACTCTTTCTTGTCTGGACTTTTGCTTGTCACCTGGATCTGTAATCTTACTAGATGGATGCTGTGTGAGAGTGTGTCTCTATTTCCTTATTAGAGATACTGAGTTACTTTGAAATATTAGAAGAAAAATAATGCACATTGTTTTCATTTTGAAATCTATAAAAGTCCAAGCAAGTTGGCTCCATTTCAGGCTTCATCCCCAATTCCTTTGGATTAAACATGAAGGTCTGTCTGTCTGTCTATCTCTCTATCTACCACCTACCTATCTTCTATGTATCATCTATCTATTTCTGTGAAAGTTTCAGAATGAAGCTCAGGTGGGCAATGAATTCTTCATCCTCCTGCTTCAGCCTCCAGAGGGTTGGGATGACAGGCCTCTGCCTTCCAATTTTTGGTGGAAGCCATGTGATTTCTTTGAGGAACAAGGCCTGAGAATAAAATGAATGATTCTCCTATGGCAAGACCCTGACCCAGTTGGCAAAGACCTGTGGATAGTTCACTACATAATTCTGGAAATGAGTCCAGGGGCCTGTGTGCTACCTGCTCTGCTTGCTAGGAGATACTGCTCTCATTATACTAGGCCTGAATGAGTCACATTAGGTCATGTGTTTAATATTACATAGATGCATAATTGTTCTGGAAAGAATGATTTTAACCACAAGAGTCTTTGAGAAATGTTGTTAGATAGTATTGGGAGTTAATGGGAACAGTCTAGAAACAGGGGAGGAAGTAGCATCAAAGGAACCCACAGTTCCTTCATTTCTAATAACTGGGCCAATACCCCAAGAAGTTAAGTTAGAAGGACATGAGAACAAGGGATGAACAGTGCCAACTAATAAGAGTAAGTTTTTAAGCTACATTACCTGTAGAATAAATGGAAAAACTGGTATATCACCAGAGGAGATAGAGTAGTACAGAATGGAGAATGGATTCAGATTCAGCTGATGAATTGATCATGAGAATCTAGACCATATTAGATGTAAATATGACCCACAAAAGACAAAGCTCTCTCACCCTGCGTGACACTGTAACTGCATATGCTGCCAACTGGTCAGAGTGTTCTACCTGTAGATGTGCCTAGTTAGAAAAGTACATTTGTAGCTTGCAAGACTCCTTGTGCTTCTAAGGGTAGAGATATAGATCAAAAAGGTAATGGCTACCAGTGGAAAAATTGGGGGACATATGGGAAAAGAGGCCAAGGAACAAACTGGTAAATATTGAAACCTGTTTGAGAAACTTAGAAAGCAAAACTGATTGTAAAACTGTTCATGTATATGTTGGAGGAGGGGCCGCTTCTTTGTCCCAGCTGCCCAGAACCAAAATAACCACACAGAAACTCTATTAATTAAATCACTGCTTGGCCCATTAGCTTTAGCTTCTTGTTGGCTAACCTTACATATTAAATTAACCCATTTCTATTAATCTGTGTATCACCACATGACAATGGCTTACCGGCTAAAGTTTCAGCACATCTGTCTCTGGCAGCTCCATGGCATTTCTCTGCCTTCCTTCTCCCAGCATTCAGTCCAGTTTTCTCCACCTACCTAAGTTCTGCCCTATCAACAGGCCAAGACAGTTTCTTTATTCATTAACCAATAAAAACAACACAGCCAGAAGGACCTCCCACACCATGTATATAGGAAGCAGAAAAGGACAACATCTCCTGAGTAAATTGGGAGCATGGGGATCATGGGAGAGGGTAGAAGGGGAGGGGAAAGAAAGGGAGGAGAGCAGAGAAAAATATATATCTCAATAAAAACAATTTTAAAAAACTTTTCATGTATAAATGAAAACAGTATAAATAAAAATAGTCGAGGCTATCAGGGGCTACTTCTTTGAACAACAACAGGTGGTCACAGTTTCTTCATGGCACTGACTTTGCACACCCATCCCATGTCATCAACCCCATCTGGAGAAAGGATTCTGGCAGATTCTGCTGACTTTTATCATTGAGGGCCGAAAGTCTCACATTTCTTTTATTTCCTCGAATTTTACAGGTAGTAGTTCTTTAGAAAAAAAGAAGAAGCCTTATAGTTTAAACTCTTCTGGAGCCTTCTTAATTCAATTTTTCTTTTATACGTTTGGGTATTATCTTCAAGAATTACATTAGCAAGATTAATATATCCTTTTATGAGATCATCTTGATTCTGGGAAATTGACTAAAGAAATGGAATGCTTTTGGGTCTTCTATGATTGAGAATTTTTGACCAGACTAGACCATCCTTGAATTTATTTCCTCCAACTGCTTGTCTCAATTACTGTGTCCTTCATTTCTTTTATCACGTTGTAGTAAATGATAGTCATTTAGAAGACAGAAAGTATTTCCTAGGATTGTCAGGCTTTATCTAGAGGTTTAAGGGTCACAAGGAATCTGCTACTTTTTAAAGATACTTCCCCAAGCAGTGTATTGAAAGGTATTATCCTTCTGGATACTAGATTACCCAGCAGTTTTTCATAGAGCCTGGTGAATGCCAAGGGGAGGAATAAGAGAACCATAGGTTGTCCTTAAATTGAGGTTTGCCTTTGATGATAGCTTTACAGGCCATCTGCATAGAAACATCTCTTCATTTCTATTATGTACCAACATGATCAGGCAATTGTTCTTGTCTGGCTTTGGGATCCTTGGCTTTAGATGCAGCCTATTGTTGGGGTAGGTGTCTCGTTGACTGTATCTACTCTCTCTAATATCTTTTCCAGCCTGGCAACATTCTGTTAAGCCATTGGCCGAAAGCACCTTCTTTATTCGTTAACCAATAAAAGCAACACATATACAGAAGGACTACCCACACTGTTTCCCCTTTTCTAGCTAAATGAAAAGGAAGGTTTTAACTTTAACATTTTTATGATAACTAAGGAAAACTATAATTATAACTATCTATTTTTCAACTCCATCAAAGACCCAAGAAGGATATATTACCTAAGTTAACAGGAAGTGTATCAAACACAATTTCCAAAACTCTAAAAATGACAGAGACATCTCACTACCTAGACAGTCACCCAAAGTTCTTCTGTACCATAGGAGCATCCATCTTCAGCCTACAGGCCCATAGTATCTGGCAGACTTTTCCATGTAGCAGAAAATGTCAAAGACAGTTCCATCTATATTGGCAGTTTGTTAGTCACTTTCTTCTGTGTCCTGCCAAATGTCTGGCAGACTCTTTCATGAAGCAGAAACCCCATAGGGCCGTCTCACCTTTAGGTAAGTTCAGAAGTCATTTTCCTGTGGATCCTGCATGTCCAGTTCATACAGCCTAGCATCAAGCAGTCCAGGCAAGATCAGTTTTTTGCCCAAATGACTAACAAACTCCATAAGGAGCATTTTCTTCCTTCCTTCCTTCCTTCCTTCCTTTCTTTCTTTCTTTCTTTCTTTCTTTCTTTCTTTCTTTTGTTTTTTGGTTTTTTGAGACAGGGTTTCTCTGTGGCTTTGGAGGCTGTCCTGGAACTAGCTCTGTAGACCAGGCTGGTCTCAAACTCACAGAGATCCACCTGCCTCTGCCTCCCGAGTGCTGGGATTAAAGGCATGCACCACCACCACCCGGCAAGGCGCATTTTCAATGCCCATCATCATCTTGAAGTAGATTGGTACTGTCAGGAGCCGATGTGTCTCATTGTCATGAAAAATCCTAAGTTGTTAAAACATTTTAAATGCCATATTCCATAGGTCTCTGAAAGATTTGAAGAATACTTATCTAACTAAAATATATCTATATCTATCAAGAAAACCTAACTAACATGACTACAAGTTTGACTATTATAGATGATTATCTATCAATCTATATTTCTTAATTATACATTACATTTTTAAATGAGCTGCACAAACACAATACTTTAATCAAGGGCATAAATATACATATAATGAAATTGACCTAAAATTTGTATCAATAGACCAAAATCTATACCAATGCAAAGTATTCATGTCTATAGCTTATCCCTCTTTAAATGTAAACAAACATTTATAAACAATCATTTAGGGAATTTGAGCATTATTGTCTAGACTACCTTCTGCTGATTGGGGGTGCTATTAATTAAGTCCATCATGGTATATCCTGTGTGGTATGTTCATCTCAGTCAGCAGTCCTGAAGCCATCATGGATGTTGGACCATCTGGGCCTTTGTTTCAGGGGATCCTGTTTGATCAAACCACATTAGTCTGGAAGGAATCCACAGGATCTCATCTTCTGTGGAAACAAAAGTAGAACCTCTTTTCCAAAGCAACATATCCTTAGATCCTAATTTTGAAGTAAAGATACCTTTAAAATACACATGTTGGTTTAGCTTAGCAGCCCATACAATGAAATATCTCTCTGTACTTAGCTCCTTCACAGTCAAAAAATTCAAAGAAAACTCAATAATATACATAATCCAGACTCTCTATGTATATCCCATCTTTACATGGCTTATTTTTCATTACTCCTTTAATCTATGACTTTCTGTACTCTATCTCTTTAAAGACTTTGTTTTTTTTATAACCATTTACTTCCTTTTATAACTGTCTATATTCTTTTTCTTTTCTCACCAAAGCCTACGTACATTTATCCAACACTGTGACCCATTTAGAGGTCTTTTCTTTATCTGAATCTGTCTTTATTGCATATCTGTAATCCTTTTCTGACCAGCACTGCTACCTGCCCCCCTCAGTGTTTTTTTTTAATTGATTTTTATTGAGCTCTACATTTTTCTCTGCTCCCCATCCTGTCTCTCCCCTCCCCCCTTCAACTCTCCCCCAAGGTTCCCATGCTCCCAATTTACTCAGGACTGCTTCTTAAAATGCAAAGTGCCATGGCTAGGACTAAAGCTGCTTTGCTTTTTGGCTCCACCCAGTCCAACATGACAGACATCCTTTCACTGCCTCTGAGACTGCTGGATGGGAGCCACACTCACCACCTCAGTTCTGGTAACCAATTGGCCCATGCTGCCACCAAGTAACTTGCAGCATGCTTCCCACAAACCCCATTCAAGTACTCAACCTCCTGAAAGAGCCAGAGTTAGTGCTGGTAGCACAAACCAGGAAGCAGCATTACAAAACTGTACAGTTTTTTTCTGCTACTGCTGAATCAGGAAGACCTCTCTTAAAGGAGCCACAGCACTCCTACTTGCCACTAGCAAACAGAGCTCATCCGGAAAAAAAAAATTGAACATTGGTGCCACCTTGTTGGGGGAGGCAGCTCATTCCTTCCTGGCCACTCAGATTCAAAATAACCACACAGAAACTGTATTAATTAAATCACTGCTTAGCCTTTTAGATGTAGCTTCTTTTTTTAATATTTATTTATTATGTATACAATATTCTGTCTTGTGTGTATGCCTGCAGGCCAGAAGAGGGCACCAGACCTCATTACAGATGGTTGTGAGCCACCATGTGGTTGCTGGGAATTGAACTCAGGACCTTTGGAAGAGTAGGCAATGCTCTTAACCACTGAACCATCTCTCCAGCCCCTAGATGTAGCTTCTTATTGGCTAGTTCTTGCATCTTAAATTAACCCATTTCTATTAATCTGTGTATTGCCACTTGGTTATGGCTTACCAGCAAGGTTCTGGCATGTCTGTCTCCTGCAGGTGGCTACATGGTGTCTCTCTGATTCTGCCTACTCTCTCTATATATCTTTTCCATTCTGGCTAAATTCTGTTAAGCCATTAGCCAAAAGCAGCTTCTTTATTTATTAACCAATAAAAGCAACACATATACAAAAGGACTCCCCACACCAGCCTATAATTAAAAATAAAAGAACAATATCTTCAATTAGAATAATAATAACAACTAGGACTTTTGTAGTTTGAACATGAATAAGTTTAGAGGAATTAATTGCTAAATGGTTTCTTGAAATGTATTTGTCAGAAACAATAGAAAAGTAAGAATATTCTAGCATTAAAATTTCTTGATTAAATTTATTTATGTTCAAACTGCTATTCTTCAGTGATCAGACAGCTTTCAGACGATTTTTGACTTGTTCCAATGTATAATCATTTTTATTATTCTTGAGTGCTGATATACATATGTAAGTATGATTATTAGAGCAACTGATGGTAATGCAATATTTAATGACTTGAACCAATGAATACTGTTTTGAAGTTTTTCAAGATATATTGAATAAATTTCAATTATTTCTAAAACTCTTTCTATTTTAGAACCAGTTTTGCCAATTTTTTTGAAAACTAGGATCCTTGAACAATTTTGAATGCTAAATAAGGTGTTATAGAATAATCTTTTATACACTGTAAATATTTGTCACTCCACTTGGTTTAATAAAATAATGATTGGCAAGGAAGTATAAGGTGGGGTGACCAAACTAAGGATGATGGGAATGAGAGGGTAGAGTCAATAGAGTCACCAGCAAATGCAGAGAAGTAGGATGGGAATGCCGTTCTGAGAAAAGGTACCAAGACACATGGCTAAAGATAGACAAGAATTATGGGTTAACTTAAGTTTTCATAACTAGTAAGTAACAAGCCTGAGGTATTGACTGAGCATTTATAATTAATATGAGACTCTCTGTGGTAATTCGGGAAGGGGAACTGGCAAGTGGGGAACAAAATGTCCACTTACACTAAGGTCCCAACTGTAAGTTGAAATGATTCCTATTAAAGTAATTACTGGACCTGATAGAAGAGAAAGTGGAAAGTAGCCTTGAAGCATGAGCACAAGAGAGCATTTTCTAAATATAGTAACAGTAGCACAGACACTGAGACAAACAGTTAATAAATGGGCCTCCAGAAACTGAGACACTTCATAAGGCAAAGCACACAGTCAATAAAACAAAATGGCAGCCTGCAGAATGGGAAAAGATCTTCACCAACTTCACATCTGGCAGAGGGCTGACTTCTAAAATATATAAAGAAGTCAAGAAACTAGACACCTAAATACCAAATAATATAATTAAAAATGGGGTACAGATCTAAACAGAGAATTCTCAACAGAAGAAATTCAAATGGCCAAAAGACATTTAAGGAATTGCTCAACATCCTCAGCCATCAGAGAAATGCACATCAAGACAACTCTGAGATACCAGCTTTTAAAATATTTTTATAAAACTGTTAGTAATTTTCCAAATATTGCATTGAATGCCTTTTGTAAAACCATTTTTCTGATTTTACTGAAACCCAAGAAAACAGTTGGTTGAAACACAAATATAGTATTATTAGATGTACTATTTTAGTGTATTAAATTAATTAATAGTTACTGCATATTAAATGAAATAAAAATTACTATACTAAATATTGGATCTCTTATTAATAACACTTTAGGAGCAAATACTCAAGCCTGTAAATACTAAGATCCATTATTCATCTATCAAAAGTAAAATAGGCAGTGTGTATAGTAATATTTTCTCTGCAAAGGGCATGACTCATGTACTATTAAGAGCCACAAGGAAGTATGACATGTTCTATTTTTTAAGATAGGTAAGGAAACACATGATAACCATTGAGAAAGGTTAAAATTACAAGATTTATTTCCACACAACAACTTATTAGAATATGCAATTTTTGATGGGGTCCTAATGAGTACTTACCCAAAGACAAATAATAGAGTCATTAGAGTAATTTTTTAAAGAATTTCAAAAAATAAAAAATAAAAAAAAATAAAAATAAAAAAAGAATTTCCATTTATGTTGAAGAAAGAATTCATTTCAACCAACAACTGCTGCGCTGTTTTTCCCAAATGAAAAGACGCAAAGCCTTGCACAGTTTGAGCACAACTACTTCTAAAGGGCTGTGAGCAACATCAGTGGTTTGGGGAGACGGTGGCTCTACAGCAGGTAAAGAGAAAGTTCTAATTTAAAAATAAAAGTGTACCAACATGAAAGATACTAAGGAGCTGAAGAAAATTAATCATGACAAAATGATTAAACTAAAAATAGTCAGAAAATGATATCTCTGTTGGTTAGAAGAGAAATGGCACCCATAAGCTCATAAATTTGAATGGTGGGAATGGTCATTAGGGACTGCTGCTACTTGGCAGGAGTTTTTATTGCTGTCAAGAGACACCACAGCAACTCTTACAAAGAAAAGAATTTAATTGAGGGGGCTCCCTTACCATTTCAGAGGTTAACTCCATTGTAGAAGATTATTTTAAGGTATGCTACATTTGTGTATGCTCTGGAGCATTTGTTTGACAATGTAAAGATATGTTGCTTTTGTTTGTGCTGCGTTTGCTTAACTCTGTGAAGCTGTGATTCTTTGCCTGTCTAAAACACCTAATAAAGAGCTGAACGGCCACTAGTGAGGCAGGAGAAAGGATAGGCAGGGCTGGCAGGCAGAGAGTATAAATATATGGAGAAATCGGGCTGGAGAGATGGCTCAGAGGTTAAGAGCACTGACTGCTCTTCCAGAGGTCCTGAGTTCAATTCCCAGCAACCACATGGTGGCTCAGAACCATCTGTAATGAGATCTGGTGCCCGCTCCTGGCCTGCAAGCATACATGGAGGCTGAACACTGTGTATATAATAAATAAATAAGAACACTGTGTATATAATAAATAAATAAATGGAGAAATCTGGAAGAAAGGAAAGAGGAGCAAGAGATCAAGGAAAGGAAGACTCTAGGGGCCAGCCACCCAGCCAGCCAGCCAGCCACAGAGTAATAGTGAAAGTAAAATATACAGAAGTAAGAAAAGGAAAAATCCCAGAGACAAATGGTAGTTAGGATAATTTAAGTTAAGGAAAATTGGCTAGAAATAAGCCAAGCTAAGGCCAGGCATTCATAAGTAATATTAAGCCTCCACATGTGGTTTATTTGCGAGCTGGGAGGCAGGCCCCCCAAAAAGACCTACAGAGCAAAGAGTAATAAAAGGCAGCCAGTCTGGAGAGATGGCTCAGTGGCTAAGAGCATTGACTGCTCTTGCAGAGGTTCTGAGTTCAATTCCCAGCAACCACATGGTGGCTCACAACCATCTGTAATGAGATCTGGTGCCCTCTTCTGGCCTGCAGGATACATGCAGGCAGAATACCTTATACATAATAAATCTTTTAAAAAAGAGTAAAAGATAACCAACAACACTCCATCATAATTATGGTGGAGAGCATGGAGGATACAGGCAGACATGATGCTGGAGGAGCTAAGAGTCCTACATCATACAGGTAAAAGAAAGTTGACTGACTGTCATACTGAGTGAAGCTTGAAAAACAAAAGACCTCAAAGCTCACTGGCTTACACTTCCATATCACATTCATCAAAGGCAGTCAGGGCAAGGACCTGGAGGCAGTAGCTGATGCAGAGGCCATGGAAGAGTTATGCTTACTGTCTTGCTCTTCAGGCCTTGCTCAGCCTGCTTTTTATAGAACCCACAACCACCAACCCAGGGCTGACCCACCCACAATGGGCTGGGCCCTGCTACATCAATCACTAAGCAAGAAAGTGTTCTACAGGGTTGCCTACAGCCTGATCTTAGGGGAGCAGTTTCTCAATTAAGGTTCCTTCCTCTCAGATGACTTTAGGTTGTGTCAGTTGACGTAAAACTAGTCATAACAACTGACCCCTTGTCACCTTGACACACCAATACAGCACTATTGAGCAATAACAGTTCCCTTTTGTTGTTTATCCCCAAGATCTCATATTAATAAATATCACAAGATAAACATATCACAAACTTAAAAGTACCACAGTATTTACAAATTCAAACACATTAAAGTCCAGTCTCTCCAGGCTGACAGCTAGAGAACCTGCATATGACCGAACTAGGCCCTCTGAACGTGGGTGGCAGTAGTTGTGTGACTTGGGCAGTTTGTGGGGCCACTACCACAGGAACCAGTATTTATGCCTAGTGCATAAACAGATTTTTTTGGAACCCATTCCCTATGGAGGGTACCTTGCTCAGCCTAGATACGGGGGTGGGGGGTCCTGCCTCAAGTGATGTGACAGACTTTGTTGACTCCCCATGGGAGGCCTCACCCTCTCTGAGGAGTGGATGGGGGGTAGGGTGGGGGAAAGGTGGGTGGAGCGGGAGGAGGGTAGGGAGAGGGAAATGGGATTGGTGTAAAATAAGATTGTTTAATTTTTTAAAAGTTTAATCTCTAAAACATGCAAAATCTTTTTAAAAGTCCACAGTCAGTCAGTTGTGGGCTATTATTGTGGGGGTCTCTGCAGATGCCACAGGCTGCAGAGAAACAATCCACATGGGGCAAAGGAGATCTGGTTCAACACAATGAAGTTAGCCATTGTTGGTTCAAACCTCCGGAGTCTGACACCAGACAGTTTACTTTAGACATATTAAGTACAGGATAATTTGGAAAAACGTTTCCTGGTGTAACACAATCCTGTGTGCCTTATGGGACATAATTACATGGAAACACTTCTTCCATGAAGATGAGTTCCATAGCTGGGCTGCCTGCGCTAGCCCAAGGGAGAACCTGATGTGGGCTCAATCAGATAACACAAAGGTCATCCAGACTGTTAGCCACCTCCAGTCCTGGCTGTGGGAGCGTGAAGGACAGCCAAGCCACACAGATATCGCAGAGGTTACCCAGACTATTAATTAACTTCAGTCCTGCTTGTAGGAGCCTGAGAGAGTCCCTGACCCTACAAATAGTGCAAGGGTCACCTAAGCTATTAGCTGCCTCTACTACCCAGTCCTCTGGGGAGAAAACAGGCTACACCTCTCTTCCCTTAAAAAGACAACCCTGTGTGTTTAAAATTCCTAGCTTTCCTAGTGCTATCTGTGGAAATAAGGACCTATGAGTTCCCAGCATCCTCTCCTTCCTAATTTTTAAAAGAAAAAATAGTGTTTGTAATAGAGGCAAGGCATTCAGCCTTGGCTACTCTAATTAATATAGGCAAGCATAAGAGAATTGTTCAAATCATTAATTTGACATTCATTAATATGAGGAAAATTTGACATATTAAAGCAACATGTGCCAGGAAACTGTACAACCAAGATTATATTTAAGCATCAAATAATCTATAACAGCTCTATTTTGTAAAACTGTGGTCCTCTGTTTACCATCTCTTCATTACTTTCTGCTAATATTTTTTTCTTACATTGTCAACATGTCTGGTATAACAGTGCCCTGGCAATTGTAGGTAAAAGAAAGGGACTTGTAAAATTAGAAAACAATGTAATTTCACCCTAAACTCAAGTTTAATTAAACAGCTCTGCATAGCTATCAAAAATACCTACGCAGTATCATTAAAACAGCTAACACTGTGCAAACCATTATCAAGACACTGTAGGGACAGAGGGATTAGATCATCTGTAGTCCCAGGAATGCCTCTAAGTGCTGATGCTGACTATGATGACGTGGTTTACTTTATGGAGTAAGATGGTTAAATTGAGGCCAAATATTGAAAAGACTTAATAATCTGTGATGTTGTTATTCAATTATGAAATAATTTGAAATTTGATTTCAAGATTTCTGGTGCTCCCTACTGACTACCGTTCACAGTACTAGAAGGTGCTCTGCACCCTACCAGAGGAGAAAGGTAAACACCAGCCCAGCTACAAACTCTTTGATCTACAGTGATGAGCTGCCTACATAAATATGCTGGGACAATGGTGGCACAGCCATTGTAGAAACCACTATCTGATTGGATTTAAGGACCACTCCATGAGATGGAACCCATGCCTGACACTGCCCATCTGGCCAAGAACCTGAGATTACACAGACCATGGACCTAGGGGAAAACCAAATACTATTGTTCTGCTAAATTAACATAACAATAAAATTACTACTAACTGTATTCTGCTATACCCATAGATCAGTGTCTCACTCAGCCTTCATCAGAGAAGCTTCCTCTTCTAGTAGATGGGGACAAATACAAAGACCCACAACTGGACAATGTGCAGAGAGAGAGAGAGACAGACAGACAGACAGATAGACAAACCTTGGAACACAAAGTCCTATATGGGATGTCTCCACCAAACCCCTCTCCTCAAGGGTCAGGGAGTTATGAGGAAAAGAAGGCAGAAAGATCACGAGAGCCAATGGGGATGGAGTACATCAAGGAAACAAGGCCTTCTAGATACAACAGGACTAATGCACATATGAACTCACAGAAATTGTGGCAACATACACACGTCCAAGATGGATAGGGGCTCAGTGCTAAGTAAGAGAAAAGGAGACATGAGCTCCCATTCCTAACCAAGAAGCTACCTCCAAATGACAACTGCTTGCAAAGGAAAAAGTAGTTTTCTCTACTGGAGTCTCACTGGGTATACAAACCACATTTAAAGGCAGGCCCCATGCCCAGCAATAGATGGCCAACACAAAATGAAGTCAATGGTATCTTTGGAGTTTTGTTGTTGTTTCATAATGCTTTTTCTGGGCCTTTTTTTTAACCCCACTAGCCTTTTGCTTATATAATATGGTTTCTGAGATTTGTTTTCATGGCCTTATGCTCGCTCTCTCTCTCTCTCTCTGTGTATGTATGTGTTTGTGTGTGTGTGTATGTGTGTTTCCTGTGTTCTTTGTTTGTTATTTGTTATTTCTATTCTATTCTCTATGTTTGTTTTATTTGCTTGTTTTTTCTAAAGAGAGAAAGGTGTGGAGTTGGATGGGTGGGAGGCAGGGAGGATCTAGGAGAAGATGAGGGAAGGAAACTATGATCAGAACATATTCTTTGAAAAAAATCTATTTCCAATTTATATAAAAAAAATTCCTGGTGATCTGACCTTCAGCATAGAGAAAAATTGGAACATGTCTCCTTAGTAGACTTTGTTTGGTTTGAGGTTTTGTTTGTTTATTGTCATTATTGTTTTGAAACAGGGACTCTCTACATAGCTCAGGCTGTCCTGGAAGTCTCTCTGTAGACCAGGCTGGCTTTGAACTCACAGAGATCTGCCCCCCTCTGCCTCCCAAGTGTTGGGGCTAAAGGTGTGCGCCACCACTGCCCGACTTCTTTACTACACTTAGTTTCTTTACTATACTATAGAATCTTGCCTTCCCAGTGACAAATGTCCTCTGAACCACAGTGTGTCATCACTTCCTGATGGCACTCATATTTGTGAGCAATTATTTTCAAGAATGAAGCTCAACAAGAGTAAAATTAAAACCAAATACAGGACAAGCAGCCACAGCTACAAGTATTGATGTGTTCAATAATAGGCCTGAACTCTCTGACCTTTAGTCAAGGTGGAATGGATCCACATCCTTGAGCTCTGACAAATGACCACATCAGGACAAGAGCAAATAACTATACTCCATTCCTTTTCTTACATTTTTCCACTCCTGCATGGTTTTCTGCACCTTGAGGGCTTGATATGCATATATGGTTGTGGTTTTCTCTTTAAGGCTGACATTGGGATGCTGTGCCCAATCAGTAGTGAAGACCCCAGTAACAGCCACTTGCTCCTGGTGCTCTGACCAGTTAGACACCAACTGTAACACGAACTCCTCATGGCTGAAAGCAGCAGCAATATATGGGTTTAAGCACAAATGTTTAGAGGGCAGTTTAATAGGAACATCATTTCCATCTAACCCAACAACAGACCCAAGTCCTTCCTAAACACAGGTTTTCGCCCTGTTTTATAAGAGGAAGAATGGGGTGCCTCCTGTGAAGGGGACTTTAATTCTATTTTAAAAAGTTAGTTGTACCTTCAATTCAAATATTTGGCACATTGTTAGACTCTAACAATTTGGTTAAATTATTGAAGTTAATTTAAATGGATGTTTTAGAGGGGTGGTGAGAAAGTTAAAATTGTGCACATGGCTTGTTTTGCATTGCTATTGGACAAGCTTATCTAGATCTGTGCAACAACCTGTGTGTGTTTCCAGGAAGATTCAGCATCCACCAAGGGTCCTAAGTCCCAAGAGAGTAAGAACCAATCTCGTAGACAGAACTCAGAAGATGAGTTCTAGTCCTTTCCAGGCTATGAAGACTGACTGCCCTTACATACTTCCCCCAAGAAGATAACTGACGTTCTGCCAGATCACTGACTGTCTCTCTAAGATGGCATCCGCAGCCCTGCTTCAGGTGTTCCTTTGTGGTCATCTTGGAGCAGGCTGAAACCTCAGCATCCTGACAAGGGCTAGCATTGCTGAGGACTGTTGCAATTCGAGATACAGCAGCAGAATGACTTCTTGTCTGCATTCAGGCTCTCTGCCAGAAAGTCTTGAGTGAGTGTGTGTGTGTGTGCGTGTGTGTATATGTGTCTGTGTGTCTGTGTGTGTGCGCATGCGCACACATGTTGGGGGATGTAAGAAAGCTGTGAAACTGACACACATCTAGCTAAAACCTAAAGGTCACTACAGTGACTGAAAGTGCTGGATGAAAACGGAGCTGGGGGCTGAAGAGACGACTCCGTGGGTAAACTGCTTGCCATACAAACATGAGGACCTGAACTCAATACCGAACAGTCACATCTTCTCTGAGCTACCATCAGAAAGCTACACATTACAGTTATCTTTTTCTTCTGTAAAGTGTATGTCACTGTCCAGACTTATGAGACTAGAAATTCACTGCCAAGAAAGGGGATGTCAGCATGGGTAAGAATTAGAAGAGAAGCTGGGGGTACATATCAAGTTTTAAAAGCATATTCAAATAATCAAATTTGATATTGAAAGCTGATAGGTTATAAAATTTCAAATGATACTAAAGAAATGTAGGTTGATGTTGGTTCTTTTATTTTCTATTTAATTGGAAGAGTTTTTTGAGACAGGGTCTCATCATGTAGCTCAGCTAGCCTCAACTTGAAATCCTCCTGCCTCAGACTTTTGAGTGTTGGGACTGCAAGTATAGCCACTATACCTGCCTAATGTTTTTCTGTTTTGTTTTTTCTTTTCTTTTCCTTTGGTTTTTCGAGACAGGGTTTCTCTGTGTAGCCTTGGATGTCCTGGAACTCACTCTGTAGACAAGACTAGCCTCGAACTCAGATATTTGCCTGCCTCTGCCTCCCGAGTGCTGGGATTAAGGGGTGTGCCACCACTGCCTGACCAATATTGATTCTTAAAAGAGGAGTTAAAACATTCGAGGGTTCTTCTCAGATGTCCTGAGAGCAGAGTGGAGCAGAATGAGATTGCTGCCCTTAACTCAGTCCTACTTCTAGGAACTCTTGACACTGGAAACCTTCGCACTGGGAGAAAAAATGACAGGTCTTTCCTTGCAAAACAATCTACTGAGTTTTTTTTTTCAATGATATTCTTTATTCTTTGAACACGCCATACAGTAGTACAATGCATAGTGATTGTATCCATCTATCTGCCTCCAGTTCTCCCTAATGTCCTCCCACCCCATCTCCTTCCTAGCTTCATATCCTCTTTTCATTTATTTTTTTTTTTTTGCTATTAGGAACCTGCCCAGTCTAACAGTACTGCCCATGTGCACATGAGTATGTAGTATCCACAGGGGTGAGAACAGCTCTACTGCTAGAGAATGATTCTCCCTACCCCATCAGCTGTCGATCGCCAACAGCTCCACCAATAGGGGTGAACCTCAGGAGTTCCCTCCCATCTGTTTTTGACCGACTTGATCTTGTAGCTACAGATGCTGTGAGTTGGATGCATGTGAAAGTCATGTCATGTCTAGGAGACAGCATTTCAGAGCACTCGCTCATCCTCCTCCCCAACTCTTAGGTTCTTTCTGCACTCTCTTCTGTGGCTTTCCCCAGCCTTGAGTGGTGGGAGGGTAATAAGATGACTCACCCGGAGCTGAGCCTACTTGCTCTGCACTTTGCCCAGTTCCCAATCTGGGTACTCACTATCACCACTGCAGAAAGGAGCTTCTCTGACCAGGTGCAAGCAGCTCAAATCTACCAATTCCTTTTTTAAAATATATTTTATTAATTCTTTGAGGATTTCATACAATATGTTCTGATCATATTCATTCCCCACTCTTGCCACTAACCCTTTCCAGATCCACACTTTCCTCATTACTGAGTTCTTAAATCATGACAAATTTGGAATTCAAACTTGACTAAAACCAAGTAGGACTTCCCTGCCCAACCTGAGCACGCCTTCTCTTATTACCAACAGAAAGGGTACTAGGGAGGAAGCAGTGTATCAGATAGACCTGGTGATCTTATAAGGCAGAGAAATTCCTAGAGCTTAAAAAACCAAACCAAACCAAACACTTCTTATCCACAAAGAAGGCAACAACAACCTTTCTTCCTCCCTAGCTTTCTTCCCTTTCCTTTTCTTCTCTCTTTTTTCTTCTTTTCTTTCTCTCTCTTTCTTCCATCATTCTTTGCAAACCAAGAGGAATCAATAATGGCAAAAGTCCAGGCTACATAAAATCTTGAATAATCTCTTCATATGACCACCTCATGTTGTCTCAAGAATTCCTGGGCTCAATGGAGCAGCAGAGTTGAAGATTAGGGACACGTTGGAAATTTCCTTAACCTGTTGACTGCAGTCACCACGTGGAAATGTTTCTTGAAGTAAAGTGGGGGAGGAGAATAAAAGAGAAACAAAGGAGTATCTTTAGATCCAGCACTTAAAAGGAAATGTTGAAAAAAATAAGCCTAGGCATGTGGGCTTATTAAAAACTAGTACCCTATGTGTGAACAAGTGGGTCTCTGACTCTCGTACCTTCTCTTGGGCTCTTTTCCTTCTGTTTGCTTTGTCCAATTCCAATGTGTTAGTTTTCATTTTGTCTTATTATATCTTATTTTATTATTATCCCTTAGAAGCCTGTTGGTTTTCTAATGATAGACAGAAAAGGAGTGGATCCAGATGGGAGGAGAGGTGGGGAGAGACTGGGAGAAGTAGAGGGAGAGGAAACCGTAATCAGGATATATTATGTGAGGGAAAAAAAAACCTATTTTCAATAAAATGAAAAATAAATAAAACCAGTGCTCCAAAAGGGGACCAAGTTTCCATAACAATCAACAGTCACATTCTAAGTCATGACTGAGATGGAAAGTTATTCTGCCCTTTCAAGTAGAAAATGGAGCTCTCTGGAACAAGTTTTTAAATTGTGACTCATAGTCACCAACAGGTCGTCAAATCCAACCTGTGCACTAGAAGCAAATGGTGCAGAAAAGAAAACAGGCTGACCTATACTACTGGAGTAGTGTAAATTTGCTTCACAGGGCTGTGTGCATATTTATGCTTAAGTCCTGGATTCAAGAAAAGGGGTTTTGCTTTCATTGTCTGTTTCTGAGTTGAGGGAGATATAGGTGGGGGTTTCTTGTTTGTTTGTTTGTTTGATGCTGAGGTTTGAACCAAGAGCCTCACACATGCCGAGCCCAGCACAAAATCCTGTTGTTGTTTCTCCCCATGGGGATCTAAGTCAACACCAAAATTTTGGAAAGCTAATCCCTGGAAAACAATTGCTATTAAGACAGGTTCTGTGTTGATGGGACCAAATGGTTCTGTGGTGAATAACATGTAAAATATGGCTTTTCCATCTCACATTTCTGAAATGTGACAGGATCAAGCCTCTAGCTACACACAGCTAAGCCAGGATCCTCCCTACTGTCGCCACTGAGAATATGCACTTAGTTTCATCCTGGTACTTCAAGAATTCAGATAACTAAGGGCTAACATCATTTTTATACCAGTGATTTCTGATATGTGGCATGTTTGTTTATTGTTTGTTTATTTGTAACCTGATCTCACTACGTAGCCCTGACTGTCCTGGAACTTGATATGTAGAGTAGGTTAGCCTTGAACTCAGTGATCTGCCTGCCTCTTTCTCTGCCTCTCAGGTCACTGAGAGTAAAGGCATCTACCATCATGCCCAGCCCTGTGTCATCTCGTAATCCAGCTAGCATCTGTGACATGAGAGAGTTTTCCCTTTAAATAACCATTGTATCGGGAATCCATGCATAAGTTAAAATTTGGCTGTAATTCTTTCAAAGGACAGAAGACAAATGTGGCTTTGACTGAAGGAAAAAACAAAATACCTTCCATTTGCTCTGGGCCATATATTTCTGCAGCAATAATTGGGATCTGAGATGAACGTTGGATCCCGAGGCTTTGGCAGGCAAATGGTTTAACCACTCGTGTTTCAGGCACTGTGTGGCGCTCATCCTGCAGCTGTGGAGTCAAACGCAGTAGAAAGTTTGAGTTGCACTAGCTTTGAGAGTTGTCTAAAAGTCTGTTCCGTTGGGTAGGAAGCCTGAGTCGATGGAACAGGTTCATCGCTCAGGCAGATTCACGCAGGCACCCAACATTCCACTCCTCACAATAGCCAGGAAGTTGTCAGTGAAAGTTTCCTGACCTCCGGGGAATCTTGTTCCCCAGTGACTCACAATCACCTCCCATGAAGGACTGGGGAAGCAAAGGCAGAGCAAAGGAAGACCCACTTGGATTGCTCTTAGGAGAATGTGGTGCTTGAACAAAACTATTTCTCCTGGCAGAGTCTAGCGCATCAGTCGGGTCATCTGAACTACAAGTTTGGGGTTTTGACCTAGAAAGTTTTTACAGTACAAAATGAGCAGTGAGCTTTCCTAAAGCCTGGACTCTTGCGCCTTTCTCCTGGGGTGTACTTTTGTTGTCATTGGCTATTTTCAATTATTTTATATCTGAGTATCAAAAATTTTAAGTCAACTTGACACAAGCTAGGGTCAACCAAGAAGAGGGAACCTCAACTGAGAAAATGCTTCCATAAGATGTAGCTGTAGGCAAGTCTATAGGACATTTTGTTGATTTGTGTTTGGTGGGAGGTGGACCCAGCCCATTGTAGATGGTGCCATTCCTGGGCTGGTGGTCCTGGGTTCCATAAGAAAGCAGGCTAAGCAAGCCATGCAGAGCAAACCAGTAAGCTTCGCCCCTCCATGGTCTCTGCCTCAGCTCCTGCCTCCAGATTCCTAGCCTGTGTGAGTTCCTGCCCTCACTGCTTTGGATGGCAAACTATTATATGAAACTGTGAGTGAAATAGACCCTTTCCTCCCCAAATTTGCTTTCGGCCTGGTGTTTCATCACTGCAATAGTCACCCTAAGACACTGCTGAAATCTAAAGAGGCCTTTGTGACCAAGAAACGAAGCACTCAGACCTATATTCTGAAGGATGACACCTCCATATCTTGTTGTGACTATTAGTTTAACTTTGTAAAGATGTGTTGCATTTGTTTACAGAATATTTGTTTAACTATGTAAAGATGTGTTGCATTTGTCTACTTTGCCTGCCTAAGGTACCTGATTGGTCTAACAAAAAGCCAAATAGCCAATAGCTAGGCAGGAGGTATAAGCGGGACTTCCAGGCAAAGAGAGTAAGTAGAAGGAGGAATCTAGGTTCCAGAGAGACAGAGGGAGATAGAGAATAAAAACAAGAGACAGCAGGGAGATGCCGGGGCAGCCAGACACAGAGGAAGCAAGAAAGTGGAACATACAGAGTGAAAGAAATGTAAAAAGCCCTGAGGCAAAACATAGATGAAGAGACACAGATTAAATTCAGTTGAAGAGCTAGTGAGATAAGCCTAAGCTAAGGCCAAGCATTCATAATTAATAGGAAGTCTCTGTTTCATTATTTGGGAGCTGGCAGGTAGAATAAAGAAAGAGCTCAGATATAATATCCCAACTTTTTTCAATGTTAACTTATTGTAAGTGATAACTTGGGAATAGGACTCACTTGTAATATAGCTCTTTCTAAGATTCTGTCTTGTCTAGTTGTTTTTAGAGTAATTCCCTTTGTCCTGCTACTGCCCGTTTTAATGTTCCATACAAGTAACAGACTAAGAAATCCCCCAGGATGAAAGGATTCAGCATTCCAGCTTAGCACACAGACCAGGGTCCGTTATAATGGTCACTGAGTGAACAGAAATTAAAAATACCTCTTCTCTTTGACCAGCAACCGGGAAACAAAGTCCTTGGCATCCTCTGACAGCCCTTTGAAGGTATCAGCATCAAAATCCCAGCTGCAGTTCACAATGAAATTCATGGTCTCTGCATCTGTTTCCCCTAGAAATGGGGACAAACCACTGAGTCTACAGAGGAGAGAAAGGACCATGAGTGAAGTCACATGCTCAGTGAGTCACAAGCTCTACTTCCATTACTACTCCACTGCCTGTGGTTCCACATGTTCACATGAAGGAGGCAGACAGAGAAAAGGACATTCTGTACAGCCTATCACATGCCACCCTTTCCTTATCTCTAGAGTATCTGTAAAGTGGAGTCTAACACAATGTGTCCAGCTGTCAAGTGTGTATCTGTTTATTTTTGTTGTTCTTTTTGCTTTTTGAGACGGTGTCTTTCTAGTTAACCCTTGCTATTCTATAACTCACTATGTAGACCAGGCTGTCCTTGAACTCAGAGAGATCCTCCTGCCTTTGCCTCCTGAGTGCTGGGATTAAAGGTGTGCACCACCATGCCCAGTATGTGCATTTATTTAAAAATAGCTTTCTATTTCTCTGGGACAGCTAGGTGCTAATAGATGCTATTGTCCTTCAAACTAATAAAATTGGCTTTACTGCACTCAGGCTAAGGCAGAGAGACAAGATAACCTAACTTCCCCATCCCTTCTTCTTTTGCCACCTCCTACCCCCCGCCACCATGGTCCAGTTAAGTCTGGACTCTTCCAGATGCCTCGTAGCTACAATAAAACCCTTTCCCTCAGTCATACCTAGGAGCAGTCATGTCCTCATTCTCATTCTTTTAGTGCTGAAACCACAGGATTGGCATTTATGAGCTTCCTTCCAGGGGACTCGGCCTCTCCAAACCAAGCTGCTGATGGGATTGTCCTGAGGTATGTAGGGAT
Organism: Ondatra zibethicus; assembly: GCA_004026605.1. Classification (NCBI taxonomy): domain Eukaryota; kingdom Metazoa; phylum Chordata; class Mammalia; order Rodentia; family Cricetidae; genus Ondatra; species Ondatra zibethicus. The sequence goes on from PVIU01009309.1 coordinate 56,523, forward strand.
CAGGTGTTTCTGCTGGCTTCTGCCACCCACCATATTTGACTCTAAATTCTAGAGTCTAACTCCTCATAGCTTCTTCCTTCCACCTGCTCCAGCCATCCGCCTTTCCTCTCCTACTGGGTAAGTGTCCTCTCTCTGGCTTCTGGAGCCTCCTGTGTCCTCTGGAGCACCCACCACATGGGCATCTTTCTACTAAGACGCCTCCTGCACCCTCTGGGGCCCCACCCCTTGAGCAACCCTTAAACACTTCCCTCCATTGGAACCCTCCCTTTTCCCAAGAGCCTCTCCTGTCCACCTCCAGCTGTTTTCTCTTCTACTTGCTCTAACCATGCATCTCTCGTCTTCTACTCCGTGCCACCCTGGAGCTGCCTGCTTTGTATACTGTGCCAGGAAGCTCCTCTCACCCTACTGGGGCCCTGTCACGTGTAAAGGGACACCCCTGTCCTGTGTTTGGGACACAGTTTGTGTAGAGACGCCCTGGATTGAAATTCTTGACCCCACAACACTTACCTCCTCTGCTCCCTTTGTTCTGGGCTCCTTTCCGGAGCGTCCTTGCCTCCCTGAGGAGCTGCAGCCCTTGTGGCCTCTAGGAGCCCCCTTCAGGCAGAGTTCCTATTTGCGGACCGGACCGTGGTCCTCACAGCTACAGTGTTCTCATCTCTCAGCTCCCTCTTGGAGCTTACCTGAACCTCTCTTGGGTGGAGTTCATTTTTCAGTTCTTTCTCTTTTCAGTCTTGGGCTCAGATTTTATTAAACTTCACTGTCTTACTGCAAATGGCTTGGCCTCAGTTCAGCTCAATCAATGGGCAAAAATTGGCACACTCGGTTTTCAAATTCTCCCCAATCACAACAGCTTCTGTCACCATACAAAGGACCCCAAACCTCTTAGATCTAAACTTTCTCTGTTCTACAGTCCCCAAACTCTCCACTCTCCACTCTTTAAAATCTTTTATCTCTACAATCTCTCTGCACTCTGCTCTCAAGGAATCTTCTGAGACTATTGTGTAAACACTCTTTATCTCAGTATTTGAAAATTCGCTGGCTGTGGTTAAAGAATCTGTCACAAAAAACTAGCTTGAAACTTAAAACTTAATATTAATTTGCTATATGTGATCCAACATTATAAAAAATAGATCTACTTACTGTATGTGCAACTTGAATTCAACTCTTGTTTAGAAAAATAGATGTTTTTAAATAGCAACCATGTGGCTTGCCTCCATCTTGACTGACGACCTCATTAGGATGGAAGCAACCATATGGCTGACAGCCATCTTTACTAAGGTTAAAGGGTACACACCATGTAACTTCACCACCATCTTGAGTAAGATAACCACATGGTATAAACCAACTAAAACAACAATCAGAAAACTTCCTAGTCCTACTAGGCCTTCTGCGCATTATTGTACCTCCTTTTAGAGGAAGGAGGCAACAGCAGGTCTCCAAAATATCTTGAATTAGGATGGAGTTTTGTATGATGATAAATTCTTAAGGTTATAAAGGTCTACTCAGGTTAACGAAACCGGCTTAGAGCTGTATGCATAACTACATATGTCTTTGTTAACTGTTCAACAACAGGCTTCTAGAAAACTTAAATAAGGAATAACATGTTTGATAAATAAGGTTTATAAATTCCCAAGGTCTTCTTGGGTTGACAGTAACTGACTTGAAGCTACGTGAACAGCCTCTTTGTCTCTGCTAAGCTTGTTAAGCTTCAGCTGTTTGGATAAACTGATCCATATGATAAACTGTGGTATTCTGTAACTGTGTCCTATAACAAAATCAAGAAAATAAGGACCCCAAACCCTCTATAGATTGTATTTAAAGTTCCCAGTCTCTCTAGGAACTGTATTTATAGTCTAAAGTTTTATTTTGATACTAAAGAATCTTCAACTCAAAACTTTAAGGCTCAAACTTAACAGGGATAAAACTAAAATCCTAATCTTATAAGAGCTACTAACTTGTAAACTGTTAAAAATAATTAAGACATGCAAGCTAATGGTCAGTCACCTTACTAAAAATGATCAGATTCTTTCATGTGCTTAGAACTAGCCTCATAGTTATTATGTAATTCATTTAGTGAGCTTTATTTAGCCTCCTGTGTATGTTTCCAAGGTTAACCCAAAAGCAAGTAACTAAAAACAAATTTGCTTATATCAAGTATACTTAATAGATAGTGGTCCTCAAACTCTTCAGAGATCTATAAATATAGCATTTAAAGTGTTTAATATATCAAATTGGATTCTGGCCAGCCCTCCCAGCATCACTTGGTACCTGTGGCTCCTCCCATCTTTTCCAGCATCACTCAGTACCTGTGGCTCCCCCATCCCTCCCAGCATCACTCAGTACCTGTGGCTCCCCCATCCCTCCCAGCATCACTCAGTACCTGTGGCTCCCCCATCCCTCCCAGCATCACTCAGTACCTGTGGCTTCCCCTGCCCTCCCAGCAACATTGAGTACCTGTGGCTCTTGCCAGCACTTCCACCTGCTCCTTATCCTAAACCTCTCCCTCCCAGGGACTGGGATTCCCTTTCCCCAGCTTCTCTTTTCTATATAAACTCATTCATTGTAGCTAAGCATTTGGCTCCTGGTTCCTCTCTTGGCCTCTTGGTCTCCTTGTCCCTCCACCCCTCTTTTCTCCCTCTCTCACTCTTCATCCCATCCACAGGGCTCAGTTCAGTCTGGACTCTTCCTCTCCCTCATAACTACACTGAAACCTTCTCCTCAACCATACCTAGGAACAGGCATGTCCTCATCCTCATTCAGTATCTAGAAATAAGATCCATTTGTAGCACATCCTTAGCTGGCTGCTCCTCTATGAATGATCCTGAGAACACTTCCCAAATTGTGTTTTTCCGCTTCTAAAAGTATCAACATAACATGGATAGCCCAAGTCCCACCCAGAACGAGGCCCCTGAGTACTCACAGCATGTAGGTGATAACTCCCACACTCCACATGTCTGTTGGGAATGAGACAAACTCATAGTTAACAACTTCTGGGGCCAGGAACTCTGGGGTACCAAAGTTCACCTTTAGTTTCTCCCGAGGCTTGTACCTGAGGAAAAGGGAGAGAATGCAGTGCACCATGGGAGAGAACATGTGGATGCAGATGTGGATTCAACCTGTCAGGTATGTTGCACGGACCCGACACTCACACTACACACGGTGTTTCCCGGGAATAACCACATCCTCAGACATGCCTTCCAGTCTTAAATTAGTGGTAGATTAGAAAGCTATACTCCTTCCAGCCACTTACAATCTGAAGATGAGAGAAGACTAATATACCTTACTTGGTATAACACACATGAATGGGCACAGACAAATGAGGCAGAGCACCTGGAGAGTGACTGCTCTGTTGGTTTACACAACGTGCTAGAGGGGTCATAGTAAGAAAAAGAAACAAAGGTCATCCTCAGCAATCATTAAAGAAATACAAATTAATAATAAGCGTTGCCCCATATGCACCTATATAAATGTCTATAGTACTAAAACACACACACGGGGGAGGGAGAGAGACTCTAGCAAGTGTTAACTAGAACGCAGAGAATTCCCATCCTTTCTGGAGTATAGGTGAGGAATGTAAAGTGGAGCGGACACTGGGGAAAACAGAAAAGTGAGCAGGGTGCGGTGTCTTAAACTGTGATTCTAACACCCAGGAGGCTAACACAGGAGGACCAAGATGAGTTTGAGACCAGGATAAGTTACACAGTGAGCTTCAGCGAGCTTGGATGACTGACTCTGTCCCAACAAAACAAAATCCTGAAAGATGACCAATCAAAAAACTAAAAATACAATTATGTGATCTAGCAATGTTTTGAGAATGTATTCAAAAGTATTAAAAGTGGGCTTCAAGGGACAGTTGTGCACTTATCTCTGTCCCCTTTCTACCCCTTGTGTTGTGGAAATACCTTGCTGCATTCCTCTGATGCTGGGGTTGGCCACCAGAATTGCTTTAGTCAGAGGAATTTGAGTAAAAATGACACTGAGTCAATAACCAAGCTAGGCCGTGACTGCCCCTGTGTTGCAGCCATGAGAAGAGAATGAGAAACACAGTGCTTTTCTGACCTCATGGAGGGACAGGAGAGATGGCTCAGTGGTTAGGAGACGGGAATGCGCTTATAGAATACCTAGATGCCCAGAACCCATATGGTGGCTCACAACCATTTGTAGCTCCAGTTCCAAGGGATCCAGTGCCTTCTTCTAGCCTCTGTAGACACTGTACATGTATGCATGGACATAGATACAGGCAAAACACCCATATACATATATATGTAATTAGATAAAAATGTAACACTAACTAAACTGAGCCAGCTTAATGATCTCAAATAGTGGTGTGTAGGTAAATGTTCAAAATTAGTTGTCTAGATTTTTTTTTTTGAGACTTGATTAGCAGTACAATTTGGGTGATGTAAATACTGATTTTCCCAGGGTAGTTTCAAGGGACCAAAATGAAGTCACTGAGTGGTAAGATTCTGTGGCCTGTTAGTAACATTCAGCTTTTGAGCCTAACATTCAGGATTCTTCTTGAGTGCATTCATCCCCTACTGTGCTCTCCTTAGCTTGCTCTGCTCACACTCACATATCTGTCCTCAGGCCACAACTAATGCCATCCCCACCCCCTGATTCACCTCTGCAGCTCCTGCTCAAACTGGTTCTGGCTCTCAGGAGAGCACCAAAGCTAACTATGTTCATCAATTTGTAAAAACTGGAAAATATCACAAATCAACCCTGTGTCCCCCACTTCCCTCCTCTTCTGAGCTGGTCATTGAACATTCACCAGCATGTCAGTCCGTGCCCACGGCAAGTCCAGCCCATGAGAGAAGTGTTCCTCATCTCAGGAGCTTCTAGCGAAGCATCTAGCTTCTTCTTGCTCTGAACTATGAGTGACATATGCCAACTGGCATTCCAGTGTGTCCTACCGACCATGTATGTGCTGTCCAAATATGCCACAAGGATCCAAAAAGGGGGGTTTTGGGGCATCAGAAACATTTATCTATTATGGCTTTGCCAGGGGCCACAGGACAACCACAGATATGCAGTGCTTCTATAGCATTGCACTCCACTGAGTGGTGGACAATGATGATGGGAAAAGGTCTAAAAAGGCCTGCTGGAGGCAAAAGGCGATAATGAGAAATAGGTTGAAAAACATCACTCTCTTGTATAAGACACACACATATGTGCAAAATAATCCCAACTTTAGAAGACATTATTTAGGAATCTATGAAGCAGGTTTTCTAGATTGCAGATAGAAGGTGATGTGCGTAGAGGGGTTTATATTGTTCATTGAAGGTGGTGGGGTGACAAACTTCTGTTATAGAAATGGCATGTGGGGCAATAAAATGTATCTTTCACTTTTGCAAACAGGTAACACTTCAAACAGTGGAGGAGTGACCTCAAAAGACTGCTACTGTGGTTCAGGATGCTGCCTGGAAGCAGGGGCAGAAACCAGAGGCTAACTGCAGGTGAGTAGCTCTGCCTCTGTGAGGATGGTGGGGAAAGGAGGGGGGATACTTAGCAGCTCAGAAAGCACAAAGACAGCTCCTGTGGGAAACAGCCATGAAGATGACAGAAAATCTGGCCATACACACACATAATCTTAGCACACAGGAGGGTGAGGAACGAAGATCACAAGTTTGAGGCCAGTCAAGGGCTGCATAATAAGACCTTGTCTCAATAACAAACCGATAAACAAAGCTATATAAACTGGCTATAATTCCAACACTAAAGAGGTGGAAGTTGGAAGATCAAGACTTAAAGGTCAAGGTCATCCTCACTGTAGAACAAGTGTGAGACCATTTACTGTTGCCTACAAGATGCAGGACTCTTGGCTACTTGTCCAGTACCATGTCTGCCTGTGCCATGAGGATAATGGACTGAACTTCTGAAACTCTAAGCAAGCCACTTCAATTAAATATATAGGAGTTGCCATGGTCATGGTGTCTCTTCACTACAATAGAAACCCTAAGTAAGAGCCTGTGACCTAGGCAAGAGCAGGCCTGAGACAGCAAGTTCCACAGGAGCAGGAGCAGATCCAGACTAGGGACATTTGTGGAGGCAGGACTGAGCCAGGAACCTGGTCGGAGCAAACATGAGACAGCAAACTCCACAGGAGCAGGTACAAGGGAGCAACTGCTGAGCAAGTAAGCCAGAGCCAGAGCCCACTGCAGGTCCTGGCATGAGTCTGGGACCTTCGAGGGAGTAGACCTGAGCCAGGACCCCTGTAGGTCTGGGCATGAGTCTGGGACCTCTGAGGGACTAGGCCTGAGCCAGGTCCTCTGTGGTTCCAGGCACACCCAAGTTTGGGACCTCCAAGGGAGAAGGTCAGAGCCAGAGACTTGCAGGACCAACCCCAAGCCAGGGACCTCCACAGGAGTGGATCCAGACCAGGGATATTTACAGAAACAGGTCTGAGCCAGCAACCGAGGCCAGAGCAGGCCTGAGGCAGTGAACTCCATAGAAGCAGGACTGAGCAGGAGCAGATTCAGACCAGGGACATTTGTGGAAGCAGGACTGAGCCAGCAACCTGGGCTGGAGCAGACCTGAGACAGCAAACTCCACAGGAGCAGGTACAAGGGAGCAACTGCTAAGTGAGTGGGCCAGAGCCAGAGACCAGGTGTGAGTCTGGGACCTCTGAGGGAATAGGCCTGAGCCAGGTCCTCTGCAGGTCCAGGCGCACCCAAGTCTAGGGCACACCGAGTCTGGGACCTCTAAGGGAGAAGGTCAGAGCCAGAGACCTCTGCAGGACCAACTCCAAGCCAGGGACCTCCACAGGAGCAGATCCAGACCATGGACATTTACAGAAACTGGTCTGAGCTCGCAAACTAGACCAGAGCAGTCCTGAGACAGAAAACTCCACAGAAACGGAGCAAATCCTGGGACTGCAGAACTACCTTCAGAAACACGAAGAGAACAATGGGGTAATTAGAATCGTGGTACTCACTGTACCATGAGGAACAACCATCTGAGCTTTCAATCTACTGGCACCTAGAACCTTAATCACCAGAATCACAGACAGCCCCAATCACACCAATTAGAGGAAAAGACAATTAGAGAAGGTAAGAACACACACAAAAGCACAAAGAGCAACATGACATCAGTAAAATCTAGAGACCCTACAACAAGACTTGAACAACCTAGCCGGGCGGTGGTGGCGCATGCCTTTAATCCCAGCACTCAGGAGGCAGAGGCAGGCGGATCTCTGTGAGTTCGAGGCCAGCCTGGTCTACAAGAGCTAGTTACAGGACAGGCTCCAAAGCTACAGAAAAACCCTGTCTCAAAAATCCAAAAAAAAAAGACTTGAACAGCAAAATATAGATGAAACAGGATGTAGCTATCCTAATATCAAACAAAATAGACTTCAAACTAAAATCAATCAAAAGAGACAAAGAAAATGACATAATAAATAACTTCAGGAGAATTTTTGAGGACCTAAAAGAGGAAATGAGAAATTCCCTCAAAGAAATAGAGGAAAAGACAAACAAAAAATTGGAAGACATCAGGAAATCCCTAAAGAAAACCAAGAAAAAGCAATCAAACATATGAAAGAAACTATTCAAGACTTGAAAACTGAAGTAGAGACAATAAAGAAAACACAAGCTGAGGGAATTATGGAAACAGAAATCATGAAAAAAATGATCAGGAACCACAAATGCAAACATAACCAGCAGAATACAAGAGATAGAAGAGAGAGTCTCAAGCACTGAAGATACAATAGAGGAAATAGACTCATCAGTCAAAGAAAACATTAAATCTAACAAAACCTTAACACAAAATATCCAGGAAATATGGGACACCATGAAAAGACCAAACCTAAGAATAATAGGTATAGAAGATGGAGAAGTTCAACTCAAAAGCACAGAAAATATATTTAACAAAATCATAGAAGAAAACTTTCCCAACCTAAAGAAAGATATGCTCATGAAGATACAAGAAGCTTACAGAAAACCAAATAGACTGGATCCCCTCGCCACATAATAATCAAAACACTAAACATACAGAATAAAGAAAGAATATTAAGAGTTGCAAAGGAAAAAGGCCAAGTAACATATAAAAGCAGATTTATCAGAATCACACCTGACTTCTTATAGGAGACAATGAAAGCCAGAAGGTCGTGGTCAAGCATTATTCAGACATTAAGAGACCACGGATGCCAGCCCAGACTACTATACCCAGCAAAACTTTCAATCACCATAGAAAGACAAAACAAGATATTCCATGACAAAACCAGATTTAACCAATACCTAGCCACAAACTCAGCCCTACACAAACTACTAGAAGGAAAACTCCAACTCAAGGGAGTTGGAAATATCAACAAAAACACAGACTATTGATGATCTCACAACAGCAAATCCCTAAAAAGGGAAAAACACAAATTAACATCACCAACAATGAAAACTAAATTAACAGGAGATAGCTCTCACTGGACATTAATATCCCTTAATATAAATGGACTCAACTCACCTATAAAAAGAAATAAGCTAGCAGATTGAATACAAAAACAGAATCCATCCTGCTGCATACAAGAAACCCACCTCAATCTCAAAGACAGACATCGCCTCAGAGTAAAGGGTTGGGGAAAAAAATTTCCAATCAAATGGACCTAAGAAACAAGCAGGTGTAGCTATCCTAATATCAAACAAAATAGACTTCAAACTAAAATCAATCAAAAGAGACAAAGAAAGACATTTCATATTAGTCATAGAAAAAATCCATCAAGAGGAAATCACAATACTGAACATCTATGCCCCAAATACAAGAACACCTTCATATGTAAAAGAAACACTTTTAAAGCTTATATCATACATTGAACTCCACACACTAATAGTGGGATTTCAACGCTCCACTCTCACCACTGGACAGGTCAGTCAGACAAAAAAAAAATGAACAGAGAAATGAGAGAACTAACAGATGTTATGACTCAAATGGACTTAACAGACATCTATAAAATATTCCATCCAAACATGAAAGAGTATACCTTCTTCTCAGCACCTCATGCAACCTTCTCAAAAATTGACCACATACTCGGAAACAAAATAAACCTCAACAGATACAAAAAAAAATGGAATAACCCCATGTAGCTTGTCAGATCACCATAGTATAAAACTAGAAGTCAACAGCAATATTAATTCCAGAAAACTCACAAACATGTGGAAATTAAACAATGCTCACCTAAATCATCAATGAGTGAAGGAAGAAATAAAGGGAGAAATTAAAGACATCCTAAAATTCAATGAAAATTACCATACAACATACCCAAATTTATGGGACACAAAGAAAGCAGTGTTAAGAGGAAAGTTCATGGCACTAAATGCCTACATAAAGAAGCTGGAAAAATCCCACACTAGTGAATTAACAGACCACCTGAAAACTTTAGAACAAAAAGAAGCAAAAACACCTAAGAAAACTAGACAGCAGGAAATAATCAAATAGAGAACAGAAATCAACAAAATAGAAACAAAAAATAGAAAGAATCAATGAGACAAAAAGAGTTGGTTCTTCGAGAAAATCAACAAAATAGAAAAACCTTTATTCAAACTAACCAAAAGGCAGAGAGAGAATATCCAAATTAACAATATCAGAAATGAAAAGGGGGACATAACAACAGACATGGAGGAAATACAGAGAATCATCAGGTCATATTTCAAAAACCTGTACTCCACAAAATTGGAAAACTTAAAGGAAATGGACAACTTTCTGGATAAATATCACTTACCAAAATCAAATCAAGACCAGATAAGCAAATTAAACAGACCTATAACTGCTGAAGAAGTAAAAGCAGTCATCAAAAGTCTCCCAACCAAAAAAAGCCCAGGACCAGATGGTTTCAGCACAGAAGTCTACAAGATTTTCAAAGAAGAATTAATACCAATAATCCTCAAATTGTTCCACATAATAGAAACAGAAGGAACATGGACAAACTCTTTTTATAAGGCTACAATTACCTTGATACCCAAACCACATAAAAACATTACTAAGAACAATCTCACTCATGAACATTGATGTGAAAATCTAAATAAAATACTGGCAAATCAAATCCAAGAACACATCAACACCATCATCCACCATGATCAAGTTGGCTTCATTCCAGAGATGCAAGGATGGTTCAACATACAAAAATCTGTCAATGTAATCCACCATATAAACAAACTGAAAAATGACAACATGATCATCTCATTAGATGCTGAAAAGGCCTTAACAAAATACATCCCTTCATGATAAAGGTCTTGGAGAGAATAGAGATACAAGGAACATACCTAAACATAATAAAGACAATATACAGCAAGCCAACAGCCAATATCAAACTAAATGGAGAGAAACTTCCAGTGATCCCACTAAAATCAGGAACAAGACAAGGTTGTCCACTCTCTCCATATCTATTCAATATCATTTTTGAGGTCCTAGCTAGAACAATAAGACACCAAAAGGATATCAAGGGGATACAAATTGGAAAAGAAGAAGTCAAACTCTCACTTGCTGATGATATGACAGTTTACATAAGTGACCCCAAATATTCTACCAAGGAGCTTCTACAACTCATAAACACTTTCAGTAATGTAGCAGGATACAAGATTAACTCAAAAAAAAATCAGTAGCCCTCCTGTAAACAGATAATAAATGAGCTGAAAAAGAAATCAGGGAAACATCATCCTTCACAATAGCCACAAATAGCATAAAATAGAGTTACATAAAATAAAGTAACTCTAACCAAACAAGTGGAAGACTTGTATGACAAGAACTTTAAATCTTTGAAGAAAGAAATTGAAGAAGACACCAGAAAGTGGAAAGATCTCCCATGCTCTTGGATAGGCAGAATTAACATAGTAAAAATGGCAATCTTACCAAAAGCAATCTACAGATTCAATGCAATGCTCATCAAAATCCCAGCAAAATTCTTCACAGACCTCAAAAGAATGGTACTCAACTTCATATAGAAAAGCAAAAAACCCAGGATAGCAAAAAAAATCCTGTACAATAAAAGAACTTCTGGAGTCATCACAATCCCTGACTTCAAACTCTACTATACAGCTACAGTACTGAAAATAGCCTGGTACTGGCATAAAAACAGAAAGGAGGACCAATGGAACCCAATCGAAGACCTGGATATTATTCCGCACACCTATGAACACCTAATTTTTGACAAAGAAGCAAAAAATATCAAATGGAAAAAAGAAAGCATATTTAACAAATGGTGCTGGCATAACTGGATATTAACATGTAGAAGAATGAAAATAGATCCATATCTATCACAATGCACTAAACTAAAGTCCAAATGAATCAAAGACCTCAATATAAAGCCAGCCACACTGAACCTCACAGAAGAGAAAGTGGGAAGTACACTTGAACTTATTGGAACAGGGGACCACTTCCTAAATATAACTCCAGTGGTACAGACACTGAGAGAAACAATTAATAAATGGGACCTCCTGAAACTGAAAAGCTTCTGGAAAGCAAAGGACACGGTCAACAAGACAAAATGACAGCCTACAGAATGGGAAAAGATCTTCATTAACCCCACATCAGACTGAGGTCTGATCTCCAAAATATACAAAGAACTCAAGAAATTGGTCATCAAATGAACAAATAATCCAATAAAAAATGGGGTACAGACCTAAACAGAGAACTCTCAACAGAGGAATCTAAAATGGCTGAAAGACACTTAAGGAAATATTCAACATCCTTAGCCATCAGAGAAATGCAAATCAAAACAACTCTGAGATTCCATCTTACACCAGTAAGAATGGCCAAGATCAAAAACATGGATGACAACTTAAACTGGAGAGGTTGTGGGGAAAAGGGAAAACTTCTGCATTGCTGGTGGGAATGCAAGCTGATACAGCCCCTTTGGATGTCAGTGTGGTGATTTCTCAGAAAATTAGCAAACAACCTTCCTTAAGACCCAGTAATACTACTTTTGGGTAAATATCCAAAGGATACTCAATCGTGCCACAAGGACATGTGCTCAACTATGTTCATAGCACTTTGTTTGTCATAGCCAGAACCTGGAAACAACCTACATGCCCCTCGACTGAAGAATGGATAAGAAAAATGTGGTACATTTACACAATGGAGTACTACACAGCAGAAAAAAATAACGACAGCTTGGATTTTGCAGGCAAATGGATGGAGCTCGAAAACATCATTTTGAGTGAGGTAACCCAGACCCAGAAAGATAATTATCATATGTACTCACTCATAAGTGGTTTTTAAACCTAAAGCAAAGAAAACCAGCCTACAATTCACAATCCCAGAGAACTTAGACAACAATGAGGACACTAAGAGAGACTTACATAGAGCTAACCTACATGGGAAGTAGAAAAAGACAAGATCTCCTGAGTAAATTGGGAGCATGGGGACCTTGGGAGAGGATTAAAGGGTAGGGGAGAGTCAGGGAGGGGAGCAGAGAAAAATGTACAACTCAATAAAAATCAATAAATATATCTTTTTTGAAAAAAAAGTGTTTCACACAAAAAAGAAACCCTAAGTAAGGCAGCTACTATATTCAAAACTACACAGATAATATGTGATTCCCAAAGAAGACTCATTCTTGGTGGAAAGAAAATTGGAGAGAAGCTCTGAGGATGGGCATAAAACTTTGGTTAGCATCCTAATTGAGACTGGAGGTTTGGTGGGAAGTTTTCCTAAACACCACAGATCTGCTACAGCCTCTTCTGGGAACCCATGCTTCCAGCTGTGCTGTTGTGGGCATGGAACTGTCAAGACTGAGAAGTAAAACTGTGTATATTTTAGGCTCTATGGACTTTAAGGGTCTTTAAGATATTTTAAAAATTATATACAAGGAGGGCTAGAGAAATGGCTAGGTGGTTAATAGCACTGACTGCTCCTTCAGAGGACCTAGGTTTAGTTCCCAGCACACATATGGAGATTCACAACTATATGTATCTCCAGTCCCAGGGGATCTGACATCCTCTTCTGACCTCTGTGGGCATTCCACACATGCTGTGCAGATACACATGCAGGCAAAACACCCGTACACATAAAATAAGAATAAATCAAAAAATTTATTATATATAAGAGCCAGTGAGATACTCTGGGTAAATGTGCTTGCTGCCAAGCCTGATGCCATGAGCTCAGTTCCTAGGACCCATGCATAGGAAGAAAAGAACTAACTCCTAGAAGCTGCCCTCTGGTGCGGGAGAATTGTCCATATTCTGTCAATCATGATTTAAATAAACTCTGATTGGCCATTAGCCGGGATGTATAGGTGGGACAACCAGACAGGAAGTAGAGGCAGAGCAAGGAGAATAGGAGAATTATGGGAAGCAGGAAGCTCTCTCGGCACTCTTGTCTGGACCACCGAAGAAGCAGGATGTGACCTGCCCCGCTGAGAAAGGTACTGAGCCATGTGGCTAACATAGATAGGGATAATGGGTTAATATATGTTATAAGAGCTAATACGAAACCTGAGCTAATGGGCCAATCAGTTTATAATCTTCTGGAGACCTCTGTGTGATTTTCTCTGGGACTAAACGGCTGAGGTGGCCTGGGCAGGACAGAAACCCCAACTAGCAGGCCCTTCATACTACAGCCCTCTGACCTCCACACAGCATCTGCAGCATGCACTGTGCCTCCCTGCTCCCACATAAATAAATGCAACAAAAAATTTTAATTGTATGCAATCCACTTAATGTACTGTTATGAACTGCCATACGGGTGCTGGAAATTGAACCCGTTTCCTTAATAGAGCAACCAGTGCTCTTAAGCGCTGAGCCATCTCTCCAGCCTCCCACTGTATTAAATTCTAATCTAGTCTTCAGTAGCTCCAAATCCACTTATCAGGGCACCACCCTATTCTGTCACATATGTGTTTTCATATGTAAACTAGAGATTTTTCAGAGTGCAAGGATGGTGCTGGATGTATTACCTAGCTTGGCTCCCTGGCAGAAGGGAGAACTGATGGAATTTAGTCTGCCTTGAGCCCTGTTCAGCAGTCCCCTGTAACTATATTCTTCTGTTCAGACAGGTGGTTCAAGGTATAGTTAATTCTGTGATCTTTTGGAACAAATGGAGCCTGTACTACAACCCACTGCGTTAACGGCAAGCCAAAGGCCACCAGTCTCTAAGCAAGAACTTTCTTGCATTCATCCCCAAACTCAAAAATGGCTAGATCTCAGACAGGTAAGTACATTCCAGAGAGCTGTAGGTGCCACTGAAGAAGGAATTTTGTCAGTGTATCAGCAGGAGCCTTACCTTCTAGCCAGCCCAAAGTCGATGATCTTAATTTGATGTCCTGTCTGGTTGACACACAGTATGTTCTCTGGCTGGAAGAGAGAAGGAAGGGAAAGATATTTTATCCTTATTACCCCTGGCTAAGGAAGCCTACAGCTCTCACACTTATTTGTCCATAGGCCTCATTTCCCCAGAATCTAAGGGAAGTAAATGGCTTAGGGTAGTCATATGGGGCTAGACAGACAATAAAAATAAATGAGCTGCACTAACGAAACAGTTGTTGGCATCAGGGGCTGGATGGTTAGTGGTTAAGAGTTTGTGCTGTTCTTGCAGAGGATCTGAGTTCAGTACCTCACACCCATGTTGGACAACTCACAATTACCTGTACTGCCAGCTCTAATGCATCTGACACCATCTTTTTTTGTCTCCATGGAAAACTGTACTCATGTGTACAATCTCTCTCTCTCTCTCTCTCTCTCTCTCTCTCTCTCTCTCTCACACACACACACACACACACACACACACACACACACACACACACGTACAAAGAATTCAAAACAAAATCTTTTTTAAAAAGTGTTGGTACGGAGCTATGAGGAAGCAGGACTTTAGTCCTGCAGAAACAGGGACCCTGCTCAGTACCACCTGCGACTCGCCAAGAAGGAAGCCAAACACAGCAGAAGAGAAGTCAAAGACCCAGATTTGGATATGAAGATTCCAAGTTTTTAAATGTTGACAATGAAATAAAATGTAAGCAAATAGGCATCATGTAAGAACCGAACAGCATGCTTCTTTGATGGAGATGTGACCCATAAATTGCTTATGTGAGACAACTGGTTTGGGATAATGCTTCTCAACATTGGCTGCAAATTAGAATCAAAAGAGCTATGTCTATTTTATTTATTTATATTTTCTGGAGCCAAAGTCCTCATGTATCCCACAGTGACCTAAAATTTACTATATACTCAAGAGTGGTCTTTAACATCTACTCCTCCTGCCTCTACCTCTGAATGCTGGGATTACAGGTGTGTGCCGTCACACCCAGTTTTATGTAGTGCCCAGGTTCAAACCCAGGGCCTTGTGTGTTCTAGGCAAGCACTGTGCCAACTGAGCCAGAGTCCCAGATCCTCATCAGGGAAGCTTTTAAAATCTGAGAGCTCAGATACCCAAAATTTCAAAAATGAGACCAAAGTGATGTTGCCTTAGTCACAGAGTATAGGGCTAACCACATGTGGTGCACATACTTCAATCCTGGCACTCAGAAGGCTAAAAAACAAGGAGCGCTGAAAATTCGAGGCCAGCCTGAACTACACAGTGAGACCTTCATCGGGAAAAAGGGAGCAGGGTCTGGGATGTGGATCAGTGGTGGAGTGGTACCTAGGATACAAAGGTACCATTCCCAGCATGGAGGGGCAGTATCTGCAAGTTTGCAATGATGGCTGTGACCCATGGGTTGGAATCAGGGCCTTGACATATTTTTCCTTTTAGATCTTTCAAATCAGCTCTGAGATCCTGAAAGAGTCTAACAATGTTTGCTGCCTTGGGATGACAAGTAAGGAAGGAGATGCTGAGTGAAGATGGAGAGTTTGTGATAGAAAGGACCTAGAAATCTAATGCCTAGATCTAAGATCCAATTTTGCCTGGTTCTGCAGCCCTAAATGGGGTCCTTTCAATTCCTCAACCTCAGTGTCTACATCCTTAAAATGAAACCATGTTGTTCTCCTTTTTTCCTGGGAGGGCTTAAGAATCAAGTGACATAATATGGGAGATACACTGTGCAGCTTCTAAAACAAATCTCAGGTATTAATTCTCCCAGCAAAAGTCTTGGATGTTATGATGCAATGGGGTTGAACAATTCACCGGGTGTAATAGAATGGCATATAGCTCCTCTGTGTCTGCTCTACAATGTCCAGAACAACAATGGCCAATAGAAATACAATGTTAGAGTCATCTATAACTTAAAACATTCTATTAGTCACATCAAAAAAGTAAAAAGAAGCATGAAAAATTTTATATCAGTAAACATGTCATGATTATACCATAAAATTCACTCATTTTAAAATGTATAATTCTGTGAGTTTCAGACTATTTATTGCAATGATACTTGCTACCAAAATTTAGAGAATTTTAATCACTTAAAAAATTACCAGTCACTGTTCATCCTTCCCTTACAGTATTTTTATTTGTTTTGAAATTTTTGTCGATTGTCACGCCACCTCCTGCAGAGTCTGTGTTATTTTTCACGTAGACTGTGGCACAAGCTTTAAGGAAGAGTGCCTGCAGAGAAGGTGTGTGTGCTGTGCTTCCTGCATTGGAGCCCTAGTACCCTTGACATTACCTGTTTATGTTTTAAGGAATATAGTCTGTTCTTTTTTTTTTTTGGAAGGGAAGATAGTATGTTTAAGTTTTTAGAGTCTGCTGATGAGACATTGTCATATGCAGGAGTATATGGTGCTAATGAGGGAAGATGGGTTAACATTTAAGGCAAAAAGGTTTTTAGATTTAATCTGGTGCTTAGTAAATAAGACTGATTTTGAGGAAGATTTGAAAAGGAGTTAGAAATATGGAGGAGAAGGAAAGAAGTTCTTCTGCATAGATGGCAGAAATATAAAAAGACTTTAGACTGTGTGATTGTTAACCACAACTGCTTGCCCTTAGCTCAAAATGCCATGAACTCATAGCCTGGATAAAGATTTATATAGAAACTAATGCCAAGCCATGTCTATCATGACCAACCACAGTCTCACACCAGGGACATCTGTCTGATGAAAATCTATTCTCATGTATCTAATATAGTGATTCTAAGAATAATCTGTATCACATGAAAAAACAATACATGATGTTAAACAATTTTTTCTGTATAAAGGACGCATCTCATGCCTAGTAAAGACACATTCAGATGCAATTCCTTTGAATCTTGTGTCTGTTTGTCATTCGCCGACTCCTTACCCACTTCTTCCTGAGACACTGTCCAGTCGGTCCCAGTGCCCCAGCTAAGCTGGTTCATCCCAGGTGATGTTTTGTTGAGAAAGAATGTTACTATGTAGTCCTTCGCTGGCCTGGAATTCCCTATGTAGACTGGGCTGACCTCACATTCATAGAAACCCATCTGACTCTGCCTCCCAAGTGTTGAGATTAAAAATGTGCATCCCCATGCCTGTACCCTTAAAGTGTTTTTAAATGTCATTTTAATAATATTTTTTGCATAGTATATCCCAAATGTTATCATTTTAGCATTGTAAATATAAAAATGCTATTTTCACTTTTTTCACAGTAAGCCTAGAGTCCAGTATTAGCATAGATAGCACTCCTGGGAGAGAGAATTACCCCCATTTTGTGACTAATATACTCTAGGGACTTCCCCAGGTCTAACAACTAGACAACTCCTACTCTAGGCTGGGAAATGGGTCTCAGGAAACTGTTTCTCTTCTACAGAGCTATAGGAATCCACCCACCCCCAAAGGACAAGTCCTCAACCAGACCTCAGATCAGAGTTCCAAGCTTTGAGGACTCTTCCCCAAAGGCCAGTTCTTGACCCAGAAGTGCAGATAAGAGTTCCAAGTTTTCCCCAATGCTCATCCTGCAGAGCATCTGGTCTAAAGCCTTAAAATTAGCTCTCGTAACAGTCAAATCCACGTCCCTGCCCTACCCAATATCTTTCTGAGTGCTTGCCTTACAATCTGATGCCAGTCAAGAAAGGTGGTCAAAAACAGTTGGCATGCACCCCAATAGGTACAAGCACCCTGCTTCTCATCTGAAAGGGAGTCGCAGAAATGCATGCCCCTCCTGAAACGGATGATCAAAAGGCACCCCCTTGTGGGAATAGCCTAAGAAATCTCAGAAAGGACCATATTTGCTCTCTACCTGCCAGAAACTATGCCTGAGATTGAACATAAATGACAGCCAGAGATTCTCCTAGGAGACAGAGAAAAGTTCATTCAATGAAATATCAGATGGCTCTTTAAAACCATAAGAAAAGATGTCTACAATTACTGTTTAGAAATAAGATACAAGCCTACTAAAATGGCTCAGCTGGTCAAGTTGCATGCTGCCCAGTCTGATGACCAGCTTTGACCCAGAAACTACATGGTGGAGGACAGAACCAACTCCTGAGAGTTCCTCTCTGACTTCTACATACATTGTGGCACACGGTGCATCATGGAATATGTACACCTGTGAATTCATGCACACACACACACTATATACTACACATGTACACACACAAAATGTAACCCAGGATGCATCCTATGACCCCTTTGTAGGTATTCCTGTGTGATGCTAAGTCACTCATGAAAAAGTTCTCTGTTCATGAAAACTAGTTGGGAAAAATGTATTTTACACACTTTTATATTGCCCATATTTGTTACCACAAGTATATAATGCATGTATGTATATATGCATGATATATGCATGTGGTATATAATGATGTATGTATGTATGCATGATATGTGCATGTATGTACATACCTGTGTGTAGGTGTGCATGATTGTATGTGTAATGTCTAGAGGTCAACACTGAGTGTCCTCTACCTGCTCTTCACCTCTTTTTGTTTTTGTTTTTCGAGACAGGGTTTCTCTGTAGCTTTGGAGCTCATCCTGAAACTAGCTCTTATAGACCAGGCTGGCCTTGAACTCACAGAGATCCCAAGTGCTGGGATTAGGGGCATGCGCCATTATTGCCCGGCTTTACCTTCTTTTTGAGACAGGGTTTTTCACTGAACCTGGAGATCCCCTATTGGATAAACTTACTGGCCCCAGAATCGTTTGTCTCTAGTGGGATCTCAGATGCAGGACCCCCCCCCCCATGATGCTCCTTACCCAGGTACTGGGATCTGAGCTCAGGCACCATGTTTTCTGTGATAGAGATACAGGACCCCACATGATGCTCCTTACATGGGCACTAGGATCTGAGCTGTGTAGAACCCAGGAGTCAAACTCAGGTCATCAAGCTTGTCAACATTTCTGCCAAGCCATCCCACAGGCCCACCCCTTAAGGTTATTTTAAAAAATGTTTTTAAGATTTATTTTTACTTATGTGGGTATGTCTATATGAGTGCATGCCATGTATTTGTGGGTGCCTGTGGAAGCCAGAGGAGGGTAGCAAACCCCCTGGAGTTAGAGTCATAGACAGTTGTGAGCTACCCAGTGTTGATACCGGGAACTGGACTGAGATCCTTGAGAAGAGCAACAAGTGCTTTTAATTGCTGAGTCATCTCTGCAGACTAAAAATAATAATAATAATAATTTTAAGACATTTCTAAATAAAAGGCTACTGTATTATTTAATACTCAAACAACACTTAAAGAGGCACAATTGTCTACAAGTCACATACAAAAATAGAGACAAAATAACAGGTCTGTTGCAGATACCAGAACTAGTAAATGGCAGAGCCAGGAGAGGAAGCCCCAGAGACCCCAGCGAGCTGGGCACGAATGCTCAGAAGGCACCTGCCGAGGCCCAGCACTGACCTTGAGGTCCAGGTGCAGGATATAGTGCTGGTGCAGGTAATGCACACCCTCGCAGATCTGCTTTGTGAACAGGACCACATCCAGTTCAGTCAGGTGGTACTTTTCATCCGTGATCCGGTCAAAGAGTTCACCACCATCCACACTGCCAGAGAAAAGTAAGAAGCAGGTGTCAAACTGAGCGAAGCTCTCAGAGGGCCTGAGGTGTGCCAGTCTAGGTGTGCAGAAGTTGGTTATAGCCCGCGGAATGCCCAAGGCTGCTTACGAAGGGCTCCTGATACTGCTACATGGGGTTTGGTTGGGTCCTTTGTTCTGACATATGCCTACAGGAGATTTTCCTAGAACCTGGATATCTAAAATTAGGGTTGCAAATTCAGCTGCTTGGGAGTGCCAAATAGCACCCACATGGCAAGAAGCCTAAGTGAAGCTTGGCGTGGTGACCCACAGCTGTGGTCCCAGTCCTTGAGAGGCAGGGAAAAAATTGTCAAGAGTTCAGGACCATTCACAGCTACACAATGATTTCAGGCATGTACGACATGAAACCCTGTGTCAAAAAAGCAAATCAAGGAGTTAATTAACTGAAAAATTAAAAAGAACCCTAACTAGGCAAATTAGACCACATGTGAGACAAAAGTTTTCTCTGTTTTTTCCAGTATTTTGTCCAGTGCTAGTGACTAAACCCAGGGTCTCAGACAGGCCCAGCAAGATCTCCACCACTGTCCCCACTGTTCCTCCCACTTTTGATTCATATATGCTATGACAAATGTTTTATTCTTATTATCCCTGTCAGAAGGTGCACAACAACACAAGCACAAAGATAAATGACCCCTCGTCTATGGCTTCAGTATCAAGAGTTAGTTTCTGGGCTAGAGAGAAGGCTCAGCTCCACAGAGTGAGCTCCAATACACTTCTACACATGGAGTGAGTTGTACTACACCCTTCCCACAATGAGCTATAGTGCACCCCTACACACAGTGAGCTATAGTGCACCCCTACACACAGTGAGCTATAGTGCACCCCTACACACAGTGAGCTATAGT
>PVIU01009310.1:0-77190 GCA_004026605.1 Ondatra zibethicus
AGGTCAAGTTACTCGATTAATTTGTTTCTGTGGCAGAAAAGATAATATCTGAAAGAATGTAAGAACTCTGGGGTCCAGTGGAAAATAATAACTTCCTGAAGAATTTTAGAACTGAAAATTTTGATTCTTAAAAAGATGTCATAAGGGTTATTTGCTTGATTGTCAGGAAGATCATGCTTGTAGCAGTAAAGAGGGCAAAAGAGTGTTTGCATATACAAGGACTATTTCATTTCAGCTTGCCTAGTGTATTCCCATGGCTGTTCTGGCAGATTATTGACTCTGTTAGAGTGTCTGGATAGGAAAGAATTCAGAGTTTCAAATTCATTCTCTTGTTGGTGAATTCTTATTTATCTTAACCATGCGCTTATTGCTTCATCTCAAAGTTCACCTCCACAAGGCTTCTAATTATTGACTGACTATGGCAAATATGTAAAAGCTGAGCTGCCCAAAACAAAAAAAAAGATAAAAATTATGGAGACACATGATGCACGTCATGAATAGAGACTTGGAGGTTCATTTTAAGGAAGAAATTACAATTCTAAGATGGACATAAAGGAAAAACAAGTTAAAATACATTCCTTATTTCCCCCATTCAGAGCCTTTGCCATGGGATTATAGGGAAGGTTTTATGAATTGTTTTAGGTTGTTGAGACACTGAAGGCAGCAGGACCCGGCATTCTTCTCTCTTAGTAAACTCTCCAGACTTGAACTTCTGAAGATGACCTGGCAGCTCAGGCTATACCTTCGGGTTGCAACCCATTCTCTTTCTCACTTTCCCTCTTTCTCACTTCCTACCATCCTCATCCGCCTTTCCCTAGGTGACCCCTCAGCATCTGAGAAGACCACAAGGAACAAAGGGGCCTTTCCCAGAGCACATGATTCACATCCATGAAGTACATGGGAGCAGGACGCGGGGCTGACTCACCCGGGATCCTGGCTTTCCGTCTAAGCCAGATGCTCCCTGTGTGATTGAGTTGGTGTCAGGGTTGGTGGGTGTGACACGAATGACAAGAACAGAGATTAGTACGAGGCACTGATGAACAAATGCAACACATCAAGCAACATAATACACAGTCACGGGATTCTGGGATGAATATCACATTGCTACAAAATAGTTAGTTTAAAAAAAATCACATGACAATACATGCCCCCAGAGATGATGACATTTTAGTGACATTTCTACCAGGAAATGCTCATCAAGAAATCTGGCAAGTGAGGTTTACACAGTGGGCTACAAAGTCCTTGCTGACAATATGTAGTAAGGGGGCTCCTAGCTATAAGGTCACACGAGATTCATCTTCTAAAGACTATTATTCATGATATGTTTCTTTAGATTCTGAAGAGAAAGTAGCGGAAATCTCTGAAGAAAGGGCCCCAGAGCTCTGGCTACACTTGCTAACATGGCTTTATGGACGAAAATGCTGTGCTTTACTATATTGGGATGGCTTGATTTTACATGGATGCTATGTTGTCGACCTGAAGTTCACATAAGTCGCCACTAGAGGGACTTCTAGGAACAAGAAAAAAATGTGGGCTCAAGGTAACATAAGTCCCAGTTTGTCCCTCAGTTTGGTTCAAATAATCTTTATATATCTTTGATGTATGCATGAGAAATACCTTTAAAACATACTCTTGTCAGATTAATGCACACTTTTCTTTATTTTCAGTTGAGGGCTACCCATCGGGGTGTGTGTGATACAATGGCACTTTCTCTGTTTGTTGCAAGAGTAACTGATCCTTCTTAACTAGGCTCTTATATAGCAGATCCCCAATACTCGTTACTTCAAAGATACAGACTATAACATGGAACACTTAAGATATTGTGTTAGCGCTTTCGAGTCTCTTGGCCAGGCTGGAGAGCTCTTGCTCAGCTTCATACTTCAGGTGTAGTTTTAACAAAAAAATGAAAGAAAAAAAATTGGTTTCAGCTGTCAGCAATGCCAACACACACATTTGGGATTTTTTTTTTAATTTAAAATTTCCTTCAGTATGATCCTGTCATGATCAATGCTATAAGTACAAAATAGAGCTTCAGGTAGCAATGATTATGAACAGTATAGGCATTGTTGCTGCTTAATGATACACCCTTTTTGACTTTTTAAAGTCACTATTATAACATTTGAAGATAGATGTTAAAATGATATTTATATCTAAATCTTAATGGCATGGTGAAAAAAAATGCTATTTGTATCCATCACAAGATTCTGTATCTAACTGGGGTGCAGAGCTAATGGCTTTGTGAACGTCTTGTGTCTACGATCCATCAATCCAATTGGCATAATTTAACTGAAATTATAACAAAACTTAATACGATTCACTCAGTAAGTAAATGTGTACAAAGCACTTGCTGTGTGTAACTTACAAGTCACGGGCTTTTGCGTGGATGTTAGTACTGAATGCACAGTACCCAAGGGAAAAATTTTTTATCTCACATCTCAAATATAGAACTATTTTCTGTTGGTTGTATGTCATATTTTACAAATGTAACCTACGGTATTATGTACTGACCCTTATCTTCATTAACTGAATAAATAGTGCATTAAAAACTCCAAATGAAACCACTACCTTCATTGATAATTTAAAAAAAATCTTTCAAGTTGTTGTGGGAAGAATATTGGCATAAAGTATATGAATGGGTAAAACTCCTTTTCATTATGAATGAAATCTTTACAATGGCAGAATACTTTCGTGCTATCCACTATTGTCCCATGAACCTCATAGCAGGGAATCTCCAAAACGGACAACACAAAACATATAGAACACAATGTGGCCGATTAATGGAGGGAGTCACAGCACTGACCTCGGCAATGGCCAATTGCATACCTGCCACCAACCGAGAGCTACAGTTTCTATAGACTCCAAGAAGATGAAAACAACGGAGGGAGGGTCTCACCCCGTATTAGACCATAAAAGTGCTTGGGAGAGATTTGTGAGGCGATAAACATCGCTTTTGAGAAGAGACACTGGCAAGCGTTGTCTGTCAGCCCCACAAGAGCAAGGTTGGCATGTATGTAATTGACGAGTGACGGAACATTTGCGGTGATGTTTGTTATGGGGTCACCCTGGGACATGAGATCAAGACATCAGGGAAAACGAAACTGGGCTGTGCTCTGCTCTGACATCCTGTGTGAACGTTCTAAGGACAGGACTCTCAACTGTGAGATAGCCACTGAGCAAACCAGCATTGTCACTTAGGGTAGAAATAAAAATCTGAGATTTGCACCAAAATGGAAAGTTTTCTTTACTTACTGGAAGACCAAGGGGTCCTCTGTCACCCTTTTGACCTGGTTCACCCTTCAATCCTTTAACACCATTTAACCCTGGTTCACCCTAAATGCAAAAGCAAATGCCAATTTTGGTTGCTATCATGGGTGTTTAAACTGTGAGAGAAGAGACCCAGTCTCTGAAATACTTGCAGATTCCAGTTTTAGGTGACAGCAGAGTGAGGCCAAGCTGGTTGTGCATCAGTTAATCATCTAAGCTAGAGCTTACTAAACTACAGATGGTAGATAATATTCCAGAAAGCAATGAAACTCAAGAAAGAAACGTGCTGAGTATCACCAGAAGATGTATAACTGACGTCATGGATTTTGGAGCTCTACCTTGAGGAACTTAGTGTTGCATTGTTTTGACTTAGCAAATCAGAGACAATCAGAGCGGAGGATGCTGATGGGATCCAACGGAAAACCCCATTCTGCTGGAATTGAAAACTGGAATCTGCAGGGCAGTGTTATAGACAAGACATTTTAAGCCTTTAAGCATTTTGCCCAGGAGAATGAACTGAACATGGAGACGCTGATGTCTGAAGTGATGCCATGCTGCAAGTCCCCATTCCCTGACACTGCCAAATCAGGTCCCTGCATGGATTAATCAATAGAGTTAACCACAAATTGACAGTCCCAGAAGAGAATATGAAGATCAGTGAACTTGAATATAGTTTCTCTAACTGTCTGCGCCATGTTAGAATGAAGGAAATAGAGTTTAACATAGGATGATATTACAAGAGCCCAGGGAAGTGGTAAATCCTCTTGACTCAGTTTAGGAAAAAGCCGGGGATATATAGCATGCTGATGGCCTGTCGGCAGTCGCATGTTAGAGACGGACATTTCTGGCATGACACTTTTCATTTGTCTGGAAAACATGGAAAGGCTTGTGAAAGGAAGGTGACCTCACTGTATGAAGGTCACGCTCACATTGGCTGAAGGGAGTTTTAAGCTATGAAGTACTATCCGATCTGCCTGATGGTGAAAACCAGCGTGCTGCTCATTACGCACAGAGTCTAGAGTCTCCTCACGCTGCCTAGACAAGGATGCCCACCGGAAAACTGAAGTGGATGCACCCATGAGGCCATGCTGTGGATTTGAACTTTCAGAGGGCCCCCCACTGCCACAGCATGGTAGACTTGAAGATAAGAGTCTGTAGTGTGGCCACAGCTGACCAGGTCTGATCCTGAGGACACAGTGTCACCGTCAACAATGCACTGGAGGCCAAGGCTCAGTGGTCACTGTTCTAAACTTGAGATTCATGGCTTTGCACGTGAGCACATTTCTAGTGTGTGGTTTTAAGATGATGACTGGGCAGCGCAGACTCACGTCAGTTTTGTGACATCCCAGCTGACATACCCCATCCTATTCTAGATTATAACCCATGGGAAGTAAAACACCGGGATGCTAGGTAGCCAAAGCAGGCAGGTACAGCAGTCATGTGTGACAAGCAAGACCTTCAGTTGACAGAAAACATAGAGCTACTGCCACCGTAAAAATAGAGAGCTCCTGGCGTAGCCTGGGAATTTCATCAAGAGGCCCGTAATTGGCAGATTTTAATATACCACGTATTTTAAAAACTTACATAGCGACAAGGGCAGAAGCAGAATGAGGAGTGGTTTATTTCCAGGTGACAGCATTTAAACTCATTCTGAGTCATGTTGCATTGTGAGCGTTAAACATCTGGATGCTTAAAGGCTTAAAGGCTATCAACATTACTTGACAAATAAATAAGACAGGACAGACATGCTTCCGTCATGCTTGCCCGTGCCCATCAAGGAAATAGAAATCAAATAATCATGGGATTTGCTGATACCTTTGGTCCAGGAAGTCCATGGGGTCCCTAAAAATGGAAAGCAAAGCTTTAATTAAAAACTGACTCACTGCTTCCTTGTGGAAATGAGTATTATATCAAGTATAAAATGAGATGTAAGACAAGAATCTTCTTGTTTGTGCTTTAGCCAGAGGCAGGTCAGTGGGATGTTATTTATTACCTACCAAATGTTCCTTCCAGCTCTTGGATTGCTCTGTAATAGGAAATTCATTAAGAGCACTTCTGTCTGTTAAATGCCTATGAAAGGGGGAAAACTGCTGAGGTTTTCATGGAAGAAAAATTAGGCAAAAAGAGAAGCCCTGTTTCATCGTTACATTACAGGTACATCTCAAATTTCCATTTTATAACCTGGTGGAATGCTTGAGATGATTCATGAATTTTTATGGAATAGAGGTAGAATGTAAAAGCCAAGAAAATTCAGGAAAAAAAAATTCTCTACAGTTTGAGTAGCAAGGAAGAAGAGATCTTTGTCCTTAAGTCTTCATAACCAAGGTGTTGAAGAACCTAAAGGCGACAGGAAGATGGCATCCAAGCTTGGGAATCTGGAAAGTTATTCATCTAGCTTAAGATCAAAGAGGGCAAAGTGTTATGATTTGGATTGCATTTATTGTTATAGAAATGAATCCTTTACAGCCCTTCTAATATTGTTTATCAAAGAAAGGAGGTCATAATGGCTGCATGAATCAGGATAAAAAGAAAGTTGTTTGGCAGAAAATACAAATATAGAAACTAATTATCAATTTAAATTAACTGAAGGTTGTTGTGGATTGCTTTGAATGTCTAAAGAGATTCTAAAAAGCTATTTGGGGAGATGCATATTTAAATATCCACCAGTGAAATAAAACAGAGGGAAAAATAGCTGACCATGTTCCCTGAGATATTTGTTACATCTGTCTACATTCGAGTAATGTTTTCCCTTTTGATAAGTTGCAGATAAACGTTTCCAGGAAATGGCTCTTATTATTGAGTATTCTTATCTCAAGTTAATAATGGTTTAAAATTCCTTTGAGCTAATTAACCTTATCATTTGAACAGGATGTAGCCTTTTTAAGTTTTAGCCTCTAACTTAAAGTGAAAAAAATATAAAAAGGCAAAAACCTGCCACTTGATTAATTCTTAATGTACTCTTTGGTGTTAAGAGAAGAAGGTTAATGGAAGCTGTTTACCAAAGAAAGGAGGCAATTAGTGAGACCTGGGTGCGCAGGCTACCCTGTGGCTGGGATCCTGCCCACGATGCTCTCTCTAGAGTGCAGTTGGAGTAGAGAGTGGCCACACTTGCTTTCGTCTCCATTATTGATGTCTTCCGGTTTATGAGGACACCCGAGAGACGGGTGTAACGTTATAGCCTGCCTTGTTCCTCGCCGTGTCAAAAGCACTCGAAGCACTCTGCTGTCCACATTCTAGCCTAAGCACAACTGTTGGTCCTCCAGCACTTAGAGAATCACACTTGTTTCA
Source organism: Ondatra zibethicus (assembly GCA_004026605.1). Lineage (NCBI taxonomy): Eukaryota > Metazoa > Chordata > Mammalia > Rodentia > Cricetidae > Ondatra > Ondatra zibethicus. The sequence goes on from PVIU01009310.1 coordinate 6,553, forward strand.
TAGCTGCCTTTCCCACTGGCAGCTCTACCCGGTCAGGAATGCCGCTTCCCCTGCCCACTGGGAGACAACTGTGGCAGACACGGCCTGGCTCCATGAATTACCCGAAGAGTCATTAACACGGAAGGAGAAAACTCCAACACTCTACATCATCTGTGGAAGCCAGCTTCCGTCTTTATCGCAGGTTTTTTTTTTTTTTTTTTTTTTTTTTACAAATGTTCTAATTGGAGAGTTCAGGGAAGGTTCTCAAGCGTCAAAGCTGCTTGGAAACCCTCTTCACTGGCTCGGTTAGTGCCTTTACTTGCTGTTAACAGCCTACAGCAGTGACTGGATAAGACGATTTGTTGAGCTCGCGCAGCATTGGAGTAAAGCTTGCAAGACCCATCTCTCCTCCACGCTTCATCTTTCTAACACACGTGTTTAGGGGAATGAAAGACAGCGCCGTAAAGCGGCCAAAGCACCTCACTTCTTCTGTCCATTCCCCAGAGAGCAGTGCCAAACAAAAGCCGGCGGTGTTCATCTTTTCTCCAGTAGCACATGCGCAGAGAAATGACTACATTCCAGGGAGAAGAAAACTTACCATGGGGCCAGGTGGGCCGTGGGGACCTGGCGGGCCTGGTGGGCCTATGATCTGTGTGTTCAAAGAAGAAACGTGGGTGTGATTACTTCATATAGATAAGGCGGTACAGCATGGGCCCTGTTCTAGGGCTCTGCCCGTGCCATCAATAGTCACAGAGGAGAGAGGACCCTGCGGGGAGTGCTGGGCTTGATTCTCTGGCTTTAGAAACTCCTCTATGAGAATCAAATAACTTCAAATACTACAGTTGTTCTACAAAAACCCAGAGTAAATCACAACAATATTAAAAGAAAAGGAAGCAACTGATTATTGAGAAATGCTATAATGCTGCACCCACTATTAAACCCTCGGTTATTTCACTAAGCACACATGAGACTCTGGAGAAATAGAGAATGCAAGCTCTTATTTCATGAGGCTTTCCCCATAAGCATTATGGGAAACCCATTGATTTTCTCCTTCTCCCGAGAGCTCTGAAAAACTGCTTCTAACTCAAACTTCTGAGATACACTTCTCTTATTGTACAAGACCAACATGTATCACGTATAGTTTGATCCACCAAGTGAATGACTATTTTTATTACCGATAAGGCATCTTGGCACAGGGGGATCTAGGCAAATAATAATCCCATGTGAGGGGTCAGCCCCATGGACTTACAGAAGGACCCTGAGGCCCCGGCAACCCAGAGTCTCCTTTCTCTCCTTTTACTCCATTGGCACCCTACAAATAAGCAGGAAGCAGATTTAGCAGGAAAGTTATTTCCAAGGACTCCTTGAATTTTTATATTCTGCAGATCATATATAAGAAGGTTTATCTCCACGCACTTTAGTCCAAAGCGGTAAATATCCTAAAATCCCTAGGTGCTATATAAAGCAAAATACGAAGTAAATAGAAACGAGGCTGCGCCTGGTTTCACAGTATTAAATACACAGGATTATAAATGTTATTGTTTTTTAATGGTGTGCTCACTTTAAATAGCAAAGGTGAGACTTTGGTTCCACTGACATTTATCTATAGTTTCTTCTTTAGAAACAGGCCGAAGATGCAGGCCTGGTGGCACAGGCCTGAGATCTTGGTTACTAGGGAGACTGAGGCAGAAAGATCAAATATTCAAGGCTGGCCTATGTTTCAGAGTGTGTTCAAGGCAGCCTATGCAACTTTTTAACATAGAAAGTTAAAACAAAAGGATTTGAGATATAGCTCAGTGGTAGAAGGCTCGGCTGGCCCTAGGTTCAATCCTCAGTATTGGGCATAGGGTGGGTGTGGGTAGAGGGTAGGGAAACCTCTCTACTTTTTTTCTTATATATTTCTATATTTTCCTAAAGTTTCAGAGAAACAGTAAGTCAGGGGTAATAAGCACTACCCCAAAGTATAGACACACAGACTAATCTATTCTTTAATAGTTCTAAAGTTTGGAGATTTTGTGCTTTTTTTATTTCTTTATTGTTGCTTACTTTATGATAATTACTTGACTACACATATTAAACTCAAATGGCCAATTCTATTTGCTTTGTTATATTCTAAAGAAAATGATTCAGGAAAGAAACTACTTACTTTTTAATTAAGGTGGTTATACTTTAAAGTTTTAGTGTCCCACTTGGAAAAATTAAGCAACGATACTTTGTCATTTCAAAAATGAAACCAGTTTGGAAACCCCTGGCTGGGAGTGCAGTTGAATATATAATTCTTTCCTAGTCATTTTTACCAGAGCGCACAGAGTGAACATACCGGCAATCCAGGAAGTCCAATTCCTCCTTTTTCACCTGGCATCCCTGGGTCCCCCACATCTCCCTTGGCGCCTTTGAGACCCTACAAGTGATAGAGTTGGCATGTGAGAAGCAGAGTGACAGCCCTGATAAGCATATCCTGGGGCCAATGAGGTTCTGGATCAATCTGCCAAGAGGCGGGTGCAAGCTGAGAGGCCGGTGCCTTTTGTTTTCCAGTATTCTTCTTATAGCCCCTACACTGGATCAATAATATTTCCCCATGTAACAGGATTGCGTTCTAGGGACCGCTTAGATACAAAAAACATGAACTTGGGTTTTGGCGTGATTTCTCCTGGTTTCATAAATTTGGTTGACAACTAGTTGAATCCTGCTAGTCCAGAAGACAATGTCATGACCATAATTCTTAGCAGTACAGAAGACATGTGAGCCAGGACTTAGTGTTATAAAAGCAAAGATCCAAGTAAAGGTTCCCATTTCCACACAGCCCTTCCCACCTCTTTATTGTGTTCTCGCTGCCATCAGTTTCCAGCGCCAGTGCACAATCAATGCTTTAACACGCCCAGCTTGCTCAGTGTCCCTGTGTGGTTCTCATGACATCTCTACACGGTGAGCCAAATGTAGTTACTATTCTTTTAGAATGAGGGGATACATGTGTGGGTTTTGAATGCTAACAAATGTGAGTTATGGAACACTAACACTGAAATCAATTAATATTTTTCAGCATTTTCATCCTGGCAACCTTGTGGCAATATGACCAGATGGTCATGGTTACCATGGTAAGGGATTCACAAACTGCATAGGCCTGTTCATCTTAGGAACAAGAACACATATTAATTTGTTAAACAGCTTTATACTGAGTTTATACTCAGAATCACATACTGGGGGAGTGGGGCAGTACCAGCAAAGATAAATATATCCTGCTGGTGAATCAGCAAGGTCAGTTCGCTTTAGGGATCTTGTGACAGGGAAAAGCAACAAGGCCAATCCAAGAGGCTTAGCAGGAGAACAGGATCTTGCAAAGACAATAGAAAAAAAATCCAGCTACTGTATATATTGTATATTTAGGTACATTCAGTATGTCATTATACAAGTCTAATTTGTTATCTTTAATTACTAACAATGGGGAAAGGTTATTTGTTAATGTGACCTCTGGTTGCCATGGCAAATTGACCCTTTCTGTAATTTTGTTTAGTGTGACATTATATGACTTCAATATCCAGCTCTGTTATTAAAAATAACTCTTGTCCTAAAGTTAAGTATTTTTCTCGTCTAATACTTTCTCCTGAAGAGTATGTGGTTGACTTCGTATATCAAGAATTCCTTTGATTTCTTATCTATTAATTCAAGGTATTTCTTAAATATATTCAACTGTATTTTTTTCCATCCTGGGTGTGGGCCTGCATATGACGATGGGCATTACATGTGTGTTGGTGCCAGAGGGGGGCACCTGACACCCGGGAACTAGAGTGACAGATGGTTGCGAGCTGCCTGGTGTGGATGTGGGGAACTAAACACAGGTCCTCTGCAAGAGCAGAAATGCTTTCAGCCAACAAGCCATCTTTCCATCCCTTGAGCCATTTCTTGAGAAAACAATGGAAGTCCATATAAGCTCAAAGATTTTGAAACTAATCCTTGTGGTTTGATTCCTAATGCTGTCTGCATTCTCTTAGCAAAACCCTTAAAAGGCAGGGATGCCAAGCCGCAGCCGACATGTCAAGTCCAGCCTAGGGACCGATCTTATTTATGTTGAATTAAAAAGTAAGACATGTTTAGAGAAAAGGACTCATGAAAGAGATAATATTCACCCACAAAACCTAAAGTATTTATATCGCATTTTACAGAAACTTTATCTGCCTCTGTGTTGAGGACACTCTGAAAGACACTGCTATGGTGGACAAAGCTACAGTGCCTCACTTTTTGTCTGATTTTTCAAAAGCTCTAGAAAGTCAGGGGAAATCACTAAACAGAAAAAGGAGGCATTATCAAACGACTGTAGATAAGCAATGCTATTTGTGAAAACTATGGCCATTGATTTTGATACTGAATTGCTTATATTCACTGAAAAAAACCCAAAGTCAAACTCGAAGCTGTTCTTACTAATGTAGTGATTCCAGAGTCTATTTATTAGACTCTTCTGAGGCAGATAGGTCAGTAGTATCAAGCACAAAGCAAGGCTAACATATGGCTTTACATTTCTAGCAACAAAATTTTTATCTAATTTAAAATCAGTTGTACTTTTGGCTTTCAAGTGGAACAAATGATGGAAAAAAGAGATGGCAAGCATCATATATCAAAAGACATGACTTTTGGCTTTAAACCTATAGCAAAAGTAGTGATCAATAATGGTGCTTTATATATAGAGAGACCTTTGAAAATTACCTGTTCTCCATCAACTCCGGGAATTCCTGGAGATCCTTGCTCACCCTGATAAAATAAAAAGCGAGAACTTGCCTGCATTTATCATTGCTACAGAAGTCACGCTAGTACAGTTTGACTTTTAACAAATGCATTTTAACCCAAGAACTTGCTGGTACAGTACATATATCTACGCTAAGTGAAGGGATGATCTTTGAGAACTGTGTGTAATAATACTCTTGGTAGCAAGTAGCTACTGTCTTCACCTTTCTTCCAGTGTTCCATTGGCTATATACAATTCAATGGCTGCCCACATCCTATGGCAACACTTCCATGACTGTGTTATTGTTTTTTTTTCCCATAAGGGAGGAATCAGTATGGATTCTCTAATTTTCAGTAACATCAAAACATAACAGTCAGACCAAGAAAGACTAAAAGGCAAAGTCTGGTAAATTTATAGCAATACTTTAACTGGCATAATGTGAAATGCTCATAATGGCTGTGAGCGTGCCCAGCCCAGAAGAGCCCCACTGGAGGATCTAATAAGTCAGAGATCTTAATCCCCATGAAGTGACCTTCAGACCCTTTCCATTTCCTATACTCTGCTAGAAATAAAATAAATGAACTTTTAATAGTATGATTTATTAGAATGTTTGACAAACTCAGAATACGGAGATTTATTTTTTAAATGGAAGATGTTTAATTTAAAACAAATCTAAACAACATGCTAGAGATTATTTAAACAATACATGTTTAGTCATTTTTTTTTTTCAGATTTGAAGGATAACAGAGCAAAAAGTCTTTGAAAGGGAAGGCATTTTTTATACCACTTAACTATCCATGTGGATGGTATTACAAGCCCCAATTTACCCTGTGCTAAGTGTGAAGAAGGTTCTGGGTGTGAGCAAGTCCCTCACAAAGGGGTTTTCCCAGGTGCAGCCCTGAGGCTGTGTTTTCCAGGAAGGTTTTTTTGGTAATAGTGTAAAACCACAACGTTCCATCTACTAGAGTTCCCTTTCCTGGGAAAAAAACCTTTAAGAGCTGTAGGCCACAGCATGAAACCTGAGCTTTTCCCAGTGTTTAAGGAAGGCAGGATCTTGTGGTTTCAAAGCAATGAAATAAAAAAAGGCCTTTCCTTTTTTTCGGATTTCCGGTTCTTTGTGGCAGTAGCAAAGTTTATTTTGCCACAAACAAGTCGGCTGAGGTTGGATGCACCCGGCTGAGCCCCAGCTTCATTCTGAGTCTGGATATCTGTCAACACTCTAGTGCAATCGCTATAGCTTTGCTGAACTGTTACCTTTACACATGTGGACCAGGGAGGCTAAAAGAACAATATTCATAGATCTTCCATCACTCAAGTGTGGTTTGTAAGAGTTTTTTCATGCGTGAAAAATGAAAACACCTTTTATTTGACACTGGAAGGAGAAATTCCAGGTGACTAGACTACCGCCAGTCTGAGACGGTGAGTCCGGAACTGAGGATGATAAGTCCTATGCTCGCCTCAGGGCATGCTGTGCTGTCTCATACTGACAGACACACCCACCTCAGTCATCCCAACTTTCATGGGAAGTATAAAGGCCTGTCATGTCACATGATATTAGTTAAGACACGGGGATGGGCGGGCTGAAGATGACAGTATGGTGGACAAGATGGGGAAATGGCAGGTAGCCGGCAGGAACTGGATGCCTCTCTGTTACCACATGTACCGATTTCCATATGGTTACCATGTCCCTGTCTTTCTTCAGTTCCCCCTCAAGCCCATCTTGGACCTCCAGACTTAGGGGTGGATATGCATAGGAATGCCCTCTATTTTTATGTGTATTGTTGCCTGCATGCATGTCTTTGTGCCATGCGTGCCCCTGGTGCTCTCAGAGGTCAGGAGAGAGTGTCAGACATCCTGAGACTAGAGTAATAGCTAGCCACCATATGAGTGCTGGGAATGGAATCTGGGTTCTCTGGATAGAGCAGTCGATGCTCTTCACCACTGAGCCATCATACCCTAGCCCTCATCCCATGTACTCTTAATCAGAGCGCTTACTCTATTAGCGACCATGCCTTTAGCAGCCTGTCTCACACTCTGGGTTCTATGTTCATAATGAAACCTCTTACTGGTATATTGCAGGTTCATATTGCAGGTTCAAAACCGTATCAGAGAGTGAAGGCTGATAATTACCTCCTGGGCAACTGAGTTAGCAAGTGATCATAAGAGGGGAGACGGAAGGTTTAGTGAGACAGCTTTTTTAGCTGGGTAGCCCCCTTTATTTCTTTAAATCAAAACATGGCCGCCTTTGCTAGGCCTCGGCACTGTGTAGATACCTTAGAAGCTTTGTGGGAAATGAAGTATGTATTAGCTTTGGGGATAATTCTGCTTCTTGAGATTTAGTTAAGAGAGGAGATGAAGCAAGAAATTTCATCAGGTTTGATGCTACATGAAGGACCAGAGAGTCGCCAGGGCTCCTTCTACGTCTAGCCCAGATCAATAGACTGTTAAGGAAAGGGATCCAGGCAGAAGGCGCATCACAGAGAAGCACACTGAATGACTGTGGCCTATTTGGTGCTATGCTTTCAGGGACAAGACTATGTAGAGAACTAGTTAAAAATTTCCATATCATACATTAATGTTATATGTGGAACACGATTCTGTTACACAAAAAATATTTTGGTAATTAGGATCGATGCCCTGAATACATCTCACAAGGATAAGAACCTCAGAAATAGTTTATTTTATAGTCTTTCAATAGAGAAATAAACCTCTCTAACACCGGACATTTATTTTTAAGCATCCAGAGAAAGCACAAAAGCTGATGGTGCATGAATGTGTGTGTATATATGACAGGCCCAGCAAATAAACCAACCTAAGAAGCATAAATAAAAAATGAATTTCGAAACCACTTGAATCTCCTACAAGAATCCAATGACGAAAGTCGTATTTCAACATGTGTAGCTCAGCTCTGCAAAGCCAGAATCCCTGGACATGTGTTAATTGATCAAACATGGTTGAATGGCAGAGCTTTAGTTTCGGGGGGGGGGGTAAAGCTAAAACCACCAACAAAGCTGATGTATAATCAAGGATGTTTCAGACTGTGCTATTTGTGGTCAGTATGCTTCATTTGATAAAATGTGTGGCAGAAAGTCTGAATACATGTAACAAAGAGAAGGCGTGTAAAAAAGTCTCGAGAATGACTCCTAAACCTGCCAGTCAGTTATGAATGCATCATGGGAAGGCTTTCCTTGTTCTTCTCTTACAAAAGAACTGGAAAAAAGGTCTTTCTTAGTGGCAAGAGTAAACGCCCATCAATCCTCACTTGTTTGAGTATTTACCCTTTCCCATAAGACATGAGGAGTGCTTCTTTACCTTTAGAACTTCTGTGAAACTTGGTCTTTCCTTGTTTAATACTCTGTACTTTCTCAGTGTCCTTTCCTAAATCTGTGCCATCCCATTTCTCTCCCCTCTTCCTTCATTTTCCCTCCTTCCTTTGGAGCTCTCCTTCTTCCTTTACTGGAGACTCCAATACTGTTTCTTTGTCCTCTCAAACAGGGTTTCTGGCCTTGCTTCTCTAGTAATTTGTAAGACATATTTTATAAAGACATACATTCTTAAATAAATAAAACGGCATAAAATAAATAAAATAAAAATGGCATCTCTGCACTGTATGTGATAAAGAGAGACAAGTAAGGAAGGATAACCTTTGGCCCTTGTAGTCCTTGAGGTCCAGGAGGTCCAGGGGGGCCCTGAATCAAGACAAGACACAGTTGAAAAACATAGCAAATATACATGTTAAAATTTCAGGCTTTAAAAATAACAAGCACACCACACAGCCCCATCATTTCTATCGTCATCAAATATGCCTAGATATTGACTTTCAGTGGGGCAATATTTCATCAGTTTCCTGATGACAACTGCCAGTCAGAGTTGGTACACTCTCCAAGTCACCGTACTACAGAAAAGCTTTGGATTTGACAAGACAGTTGAAATTGCTGCCCTCTGTTCTGCCCACAACTTCTTGTGACTGATCTGATGTCACCTTCCACCCTTAGCCATCTACTTCAAAGACTTTGATTTCCTATCTCTCTTTCTTTCTTTCTTTCTTTCTTTCTTTCTTTCTTTCTTTCTTTCTTTCTTTCTTTCTTTCTTTCTCTTTCTTTTTCTTTCTTTCTTCCTTCCTTCCTTCTTCCTTCCTTCCTTTCTTTCTTTCTTCCTTTCTTTTTCTTTCCTTCTCTCTCCTTCCTTCTTTTCTCTTTCTTTCCTTCTCTCTCCTTCCTTTCCCTTTCTTTTCTTCTCTCTCCTTCCTTCCCTTTCTTTCTTTCTTTCTTTCTTTCTTTCTTTCTTTCTTTCTTTCTTTCTTTCTTTCTTTCTTCTTTTCTTTCCTTCCCCTTCCTCCCTCCCTCCTTCCCTCCCTCTTTCTCTTTCTTTATGTAGTCCTGGCTGTCCTGGAATTTGCTATGTAGACCAGGCTGGCTTTGACCTTACAGAGATCCACCTGTCACTGTGTTGACTGGGATTAAGGGTATGCACCACCACGCTCTGCCAAGCTTTGATTTCTAAGCCACAAAAGATCAAACTACCTTATTCACAGGAGGTTAAAGTCTTAGAAAATGTAATATTTTTTTTGGACTTTCCCACAGAACAGACAGTAATTTAACTATGTCAAATGTTTTTAAAAGGTTAATAACATAAAGTAAATGCCAGATCAAACCAATTGCTACATTAGTACTATCTTGACCTGCATGCATCTGTACTAAATTCAAAGTCACGAACCACAGAGATCATGCAAAAGGAGTTACCGTGACAGTTAAGGTGGTAATCCTCTGTTGGGAAAATGGATCAACAAAGACAAGAGTTACCTATTTTGTGTGTCAAAATAAAGTGACAGATTTCTGAAAAAAAAATCCACTTCTAAAATATATTTTGGCAAGTTAAATGTCTTTTAAATAACAGAAGCTACAGCAAAGATAATATACTATCTTGAATACAACATACCTGTAAAGGGTTTGGAAACATTCTTAGAATTTTATTTTAAAAATTATAAGAAAACAAGGCATAAAAAATTTCATTTGCCTGATTTTTTAAAATTTACATAATTAAAAAATTATATAGTTAAGTACCTGCATGCTAAAGGTTGGTTAGTCTGATTGTGAACTGTGAAATCTGCTATTGATAAAAGCTCCATTCTAGATAGGATTCGATTAGGGAAAAGAAAAATATCTTTCTTCTCTTACTCTGTTGTTCACTTTTTACATTATAATTGACCCCTTCTCATGTGCTATAACCAAAGAAACTGACATTGAAATAATCTAGTTTGTTGAAGTGCTAAATCCTTTAACAAAATATATTGTCTCAAAGCATGGACTTCTAAAACATGATTCCTATTCTGTGATTATGTTTATGTATTTAATATTTTATCATTTACATTTTGTGCTAAGAGTTCTACATGGCTTATTGAAACAATAGAAAGGAGTAATTTCTCATTCAGGGCTTTTGGTTACAGAGAGGCATTGTCTGGTGATATGTAACCTGAGAGGACGGTTTTAATACTGCCCCTTTGTGTTCTAATCTCTGCTTCAAACCTTTGGTGCTATTTTTATTATTGTTGTTGTAAAAAATTAACTTTCACATTATCTATTTCACTCTAAATATTTTGATGATTCTTTAGTGACATAGTTACTAATGTCCATTTGACAACCCTGTGCTTATGTATGTGTTAATGACTCAAATTTGTATTGTATGATAATAACAGCCAATGTGATTACAGTTTTAGATAATGCAGTAAAAACGTTTGATGTTTCTGAGACAAAGGGAAAATGTCAATAAACTAAGAGCAAGTTCTTATCTTTCCCCACAATTTGATGTCATCAGATGTATACAATACAAAGTAATGCTTATGCTGTTTTAAAGAGGTTTCTCTTGACACAATGATTAGATTTATAGCCACGAGGAAGCTATTTTGCTCCTAGGATGTAAATTAGTCATTTACCAAAACAAAGAAATTTTAGAGTAAAAAGAATTTCTTCACCATTGCCCTTCAATCATGTATTCTATTTTTAACTAGAAAGCAGAATTACAAAATTTTATGAAGGTCAGCAGTTTTACAATTTGAATTCTCTCAGATTGTCTAACAGGGTCATATACAAATTCATATCTTTCCATAAATAAACACATCCCACTTATCCTTTTTCTTTAAAATGTTAATGCTAACAACATTTTTAAAAAAATAACGAGTTGCATAATGAAAGAATGCCATTAGTGGCAAATGAGCTGACGGAGGAAGCAGAAATGATGTACCCACAGCCCTCAACATTGTCAAGGTCCCATCGTAGCTCAGAAGGGAGCAAGTGGTCACAAAAGTCAGCTAAGTTCACCAGCACACCACTTTGACCTTCTCCTGGCAGCAGCCATGTGCAGTTCAGAGTCATCCTACGAGGTTGGCTCTTCAACGTTAAGGCTACATCATCCCAGCAGGACTCCCTTGTGAACACCAGTAATGATTTGAAAACCAGAATTTTTGGAAGGGATGGAGAAAGACATGATATTTCGGGGAGACATAGTCTGAGATGGGAGGTGGGAGCTAGCTATAAATGTCCATCTTGTACTTTATGGCTCATTTTGGGACATTTGTATGAAAATCCTGCCCAGATTATAGGTTATTCTTCACTTTTCGTGATGGGAGCTTAAACTCCCTTTTACAGAAGCAGACCATTACGGAAAGCCACAACGCATCAAATTACAGAGATCAAGTGACCATGATGGTGGCCCAGCCCCAACTGATAAATCTATAACCCAATTCTTTCACTTTAAGGCTCAGCGAGCAAATATCGATGAGGAGGGGACAGAAAGATTCTAAGAGGCAGAGGCCCTGGAAGCCTTCTGTGGAACTGTTCCTTTTAGCTATGACAGGGAAGCAGCACCTGTGAAATGTCAACAGCATGGCTGCCTGAACAAGACCTGAGCAATTCCAATAGTTGACAGCCCACTGAAGAAGGGAGAGAAATCCCAGGGCCCTCCTCTCCCAGATGAGGCAAGCAATGAACAACTTTCAAGAGAGTAAGAGTTAGCATTCCCCAGGAATACACCCCTGCTGTGGGACAATCTTTGTACTCTGTAAATATGTATTACTCTCATTGGTTGATAAAAAGCTGACTGGCCTATAGCTGGGCAGGATGAGATTGGGTGGGAGAGCCAGCCTAGGACGATGCTGGGAAGAAGAAGGGTGGAGTCTTAGGAGTTGTGAGCAAGGTGCAGAGGAAGATGGAGAAAAACATGACATACTGAGATAATGAGCCATGTGGTAGAACATAGATAGAAATAAGGGTGAATTAAAGTTGTAAGAATTAGTTAGTAACAAGTCCAAGCTACCGGCTGAGTATTTAAAATTATTGTTAAATCTCTGTGGTTACTTGGGAGTGGCTGGTGGGACAGAGCTGACTGGTGATCCCAACAAAAAACTCTGTCTATACCCCACCCCCCCCAAATGGTTCTCCTATACCAAGGGATCAACAGGATGTATTTATATTCATTCCTTTATAGGTAACAATAATGGTTAAAAAGAAGAGGCTGTGAATTTGGGAGGGTGTAGGAGGGGCTGGGGGAAGAGAAGAAAGGGGAAATGATGCCAATGTCTTTTAAGTACATAAAAGAATCATGATCACAGTAAAGACAGTGTTGTGGATAAAAATCTTTAAATCTGACCTAGGAAACAGCTGTTTTATTGTTAATTGTGAATCTGGAGCCACCTGGAATCAACACAAAAGGCTAAGGCAATGCTTACGCAAACCACATTATCTTTACTTTCTGAGGACCAACCTAATTTAACCATCTTTCCAACAGAATAGACACAAAGGTGTGATTTGGAAACAAGAACATGGATAGCACATGTTGGTGTGGGAAATGTGGACGTTTCCCTGTGGGGAAGACGAGACTGGGAAGTCTGGGGGAGTGCTGGGCAGGGCAGTTGAGGTAAATTCTCTTTTATGTTGCTTGGTGTCAAAAAGTAAATTCATGAGATGTGTTAGGTTTTTATTTTATGCCATAACTTCAGCTCCAGTCAAAAGGATGTAATCAGCAGTTTGTTATGAGTATAAATTTTCCCATTCAACTACAAATGAATGGATGAAAATTATAAATACTAAATTCAGAATGTCAATTATCTTAGGTACATAATACACATAGTGCTTCAACTATTTTATCTCCCACACTGGATACTGGCTACAGAAAAGTATCCAATTAAACTAGTATTGATATTTTTTCATAATCTGAACTATTTCATAGAATTACATAGTTCTAGTGTAAAATTGCAGCTGTAATACATTCATAGCCATGCAGTCAGTCATTCTAGAGTGTTAGACAAAATGTTTTTAAAAGGGCACAATAATAAAATAAGCATCATCCATCATTGGTTAGAAATTGGGGAGAATAAATATTTATCAGTTCTTCCTTTAATGCCTTTCTGACTTACTTAATTGATTGATCTCATTAAAGACTCTAAATCCACTAGAGTACTATGTCAGGAGGATGATGAACAAATAGATCTCAACTGAAAAATGACTCTAAATTCTTTATAAACACAGCATATGGTTGACCCAAGTGTAATATATCATGAGGTTTGGAGACAGTATAAAGTCATTGACGATGATGGATATTAACTGGATACTGTTTACAGTCATATAGAATGTGAGATGGGAAAAATAAAAAGACAGTGGAAGTGTGTATCCATCCATTTCAAGGAACAGCTGTCAGATTTCTTTTCCAAAAAGTACAGTGCTTTCAGGAACTTCAATAAAAGGCGTTCAGGAGCTCTTAAAAACCACCCTAAGGATAACACTGGATTTCATGAGCTCTCATGTTTTGCAGACAAGGTTAGTGAAGCATAGATATAGTGACTTCCCTAAAATGACCCAGCTCCTAAGTGGTAGAGGGAAGAATGGAACAGAAATGTCCACTTCAGTGTAAGTGTAGCCCATATGCCTCTTAATGCAAAAATGCTTTAAAAACCCTTCAAAAGATTGTAGAAAATGTTAGTAATATAGGAGTATTTCTTGGAAGAGTAGAGAGTGTGTGCCCTTGTGATAGTTTAGATGAGAAATTGTCCCCCGTGGCCTGATGTATTTGAATGTTTGGTCCTCAGTTGGTGGCACTATATGGGAAGATGTAAAGAACCTTTCCTAATGGTGGAGCCTTTAGGAGGAAGTACATCACTAGAGGAGCGTTTTGAGGGTTTATAGGCCAGCCCAGCCCACCTGTATCCCTGTTCTCTCATTTCATACCATCATTGCCTTCTCCATTTTCACCATGTCTGTTTCATCCTGATGGATACCATCCCACTGGAACTATAAGCTAAAAGTTCCCCTCTAAGCTTTTTTTTTTTTTTCTGGTTAGGTTGTCTACACAGAACAGAATGTAAGTAGAGCATCTTTTCCAGGTAGAGACAAGACCTATAGGGCACTGGACGTAGTTTTAGGGAAATGTATAACTTTGCTAATAAAGTTTAAGAGCTGTCCCTGTTTTCCTATGTAAGTAAGAATGTTGAAAACATGTAGATCCAAAAAAAGCCTGCTTGTTCCATGTCCCTGACCCTCCGTATATAATTACCACTTGTAGGGGAAAAGGAAAACATTTAGAAAATTGGCTCAAGAATTTGACAATAACCCCAAGGTTACTGTTTGTATTTAAGCCACTTGTAATGAGGAATGCTAAATCAGTCAGTTGGCTGAATATACTATCCAATCCACATTTGTCCAAACAGAAAAAAAACAGAAAAAAAAGGCCAGTAGTGGTAGCAAAGCCCACAGAAAAGTACAGGTCTATGAAAATTAGACCACACTGATGAAATCACGAGGATAGAAATAGTAAAACAGATATAAAATAGAGGGACTTAGAGTATCTAGTTTGTTTTTAAGCCAAAAAATGGTTTGTATGTATAAAGTACAATCATTCATCCAACCACTAAATGCTAACTATTCATTGCACATTTACAAGTCTAGGCAATAAAAACATAAGACATATTTTCTGTTACCAAGGAACTTACAATATGGTAATGGAAAAACTAAAACCAATTATGTGATTAGAGTAATCATATGTCACACTATTGGCCCCTGACTTTGAGGAGGAAGTCAGCTAGTGATAGCAGTAAATTTATGGATTAGATTCAATGAACAAAAGAAAGGAAAAACGATATGATGATCCTAGGCAAAAGAGATTTACAGAGATATGATAGAAAGGACTATTTCATAGGAAATATGAAAAGTATCCTGGCAGAAAAGATAGTAGTAGAGAGCCTTAACTGATGACAAATGGAGGAGTTTGGTCTTGATTGAGTAGGCAACAAGTACTCTTGAAGAGATTTGAGGAAATCAGAGCAATCAAGGAAATGATAGCTTATGTAACATCAGCCTCAGAGACGTACACTGGTTAGATTAGAAGGGCCAGAAGACACTAGGGAGGCAGCATTGGCCACAGGTCTGGTACAGGATTAGACAGGAAATCACCAGGATGTGGACCAATATTTGGGAATGGACAGAATGAGCAGTGTTGAGAAGTGTTTTGAGAAAGCTCCTGGCATGACACTGTAAGATGGACCAAGAACAGTTGTGAGATGCTCCTAAACCTTCTGTCTCGAGCAATGGGAAGAAATGCAGCATCATCAGTCGGTAGCAGTTAGTTAGTAAGATGTCAGCTAGTAGGTGGGAAAAGTGCCAGTAGAACTGGGCGTATTAGTGGAAATCAGCAAGAAAACATGTGGCCATGGAGGAACTCATTCAAACAGCTGGAGCCATACCCAAACTAGACCCCAGAAATGTCAGGAAACAACTTGCTATAACACAGAAGGAGTAACTGGTCTACCTAAGGAAGACCAGAGACTTTGAGGCTAGCAAAAAAAGTCAGGATGCATAAAAGTGTGAGATACCAAAATAGAGTGACTTCTCTAGAGGGAAAGAATAAAGGGAACTAAAGCAGAAGGCCAGGTAAAGCAAAAAGATTTTTTAAAAGAAGGTAGTTTGGTATACATGTGACAGGAAAGTCAAGAGTGATGATTATCATGGTCGCCACTGGGTGACGACAGATACTATAACGCACGCATATAAACATGGAAAGCAATGGCTAAGAAGCGGGAGTGACAGAGCAAGCCACATGGACTGTTTTGTGAACTATTTTTCACAGAATGAAAAGAAACAAATTGAAACATACAAACATATAGAAGGCCACTATTTGCCAAGGACTCTTCAAAGCATGAGTCATATATTTCTCCATTTGCTATCAACAACCGGTGAGGTAGATACTGCTAGTATCTTCATTTCAAATATGGAGAAACAGAGGCACACAGAAGTGAAAGAACTGGCCAGGTCACATTTCTGGTGAGAAAGACAGTTGAAATCTCAACTCAAGCAGCCCCTGCTCAGCTTTGTAAAGTCCCCTATTAGAGCAAGGAAGCAAACATTTGCCTAAACTAACACAATGTTTATACTTGATAGGGTTTAGGAAAATTTAAAATATAAGGGAAACAGAAAGTCAGTGGTGTAAAATCCTACAAATTAAAGACAACTGGAACTCAGAACCTAAGTGAGTAGGGAATGATGAAGAAAGAACGCATAGCAATGAATACATGGACCCGTTGTGCTGGTGTGAATGAGAATGTTCCCCTCCACCCCCATAGGCTCAGGCATTTGAACATTTAGTCCCCAGTTGGTGGTGCTCTTGGGGGCAGGGTGCTGCAGCCTTGCTGGAGGGGTATGCACTTGGCGCAGGCTTTGAGAATTCATAGCCTCGCTCCACTTCCGTTCTGTTCTCTGCTTCGTGTTTTCAAGGGAAGATGTGAATGCTCAGCTTCCTGCTCAGGATGCCAGGCCTTTACCACAACTATGAACTCTGCTGTTTTGAAACTGTAAGCTAAAATGAACTCTTTCTTCCATACGTTGCAACAGAAGATTAATACACTTATCTGTGTGTGTCATACTCTGTGTGTCTTAGGGCAGAGGATAGTCACTTGCCTGTAAGGCCTCGTGGAGGTTGCCATTGTAGTCTATGATCTCAGTAGCTCCTGGATCTCCCTTTTGCCCAGGTAGACCCTGTGACAAAAAACAAAGCAAGGGAAAGTCACGGGTGTTAGTCTAGTCTACAAGATGGTGGCAGAAGAGGAGCAGCTTGAGTCCTCCCTGACTGTTATTTCCTTATTACGATGCATGCACATTTCAGAATGATAATTAGGTTTAAATTTTGTCCATATCGTAAAGGAGAGAGACTACTTCTAACTTTCTGTCTATGTGAAACCAACTCCAAACACACCAGTTGATCTTTGTGTCTTGTGAAATACTATTGACTTTTTCTGTATTTATTAAGGCAACCCCTAACCTCTTTTTTGGTTTGGTTTTGGTTTTTTTTTTTTTTTCAAGACAGGGTTTCTCTGTAGCTTTGGGAACCTGTCCTGGAACTAGCTTTTGTAGACCAGGCTGGCCTCGAACTCACAGAGCTCCTCCTGCCTCTGCCTCCCAAGTGCTGGGATTAAAGGCGTGTGCCGCCACCTCCCATCCCCTAACCTCTTTCTACTCATCTACATATCGTAAGTTACTTCCTCATCCTCTAAGAAGAGAGAGCAATGATGAACAATGTTCTGTGGGAAATTCTTGGCTTCCCCCATAAGAATCTTATCTAATATATCCCAAATTATCTAAAACTAGAGGAAATGGAAGACCAGAATATTATACACCCACAAATATACCTCCCCAATCCAGATTACAAGCACACTCACATCTCTGCATAGTGTAGACTTTTATTCTACCCATTATATCTGCTGCACAATTTCCATGACCTGTGGCCTAGTCCTCTGACTTTTCTGAAGAGTGTAAATACACAGACTAGCACCTTACCTGAAAAATGGAAGTCTTATTATCTGGGTAGCTGTGAATCTCTACACAACTTGTGCCTGAGTAAAAATATAAGGACCAAGGAGAAGGCTAGCAGCGGGAATAATCCCAGTCTATCACTAATGGCTTTGACTCTACACCGTCCATTCAGATGCCTCTCACAGCTGCACCAACATGATCTCAAATCTGAGTTTAGACAAGAGGAACACTCACCCGGGGTCCCAGAGCTCCAGAGTCTCCTTTGTCTCCACGATCACCCTTTGCCCATGAAAAAAAGAAAATAATGGATCAGCAACAGGGCCACTGCTGTAGGAATCCATCACACCTAATGAGCTATTTGTACCACACAGCCGCGCTTTAGACACGAACTGCAGACATATGAAGCAGACATCACTGCCACCACTGTAAATGCCTCCTAAAGATGCCACTGATGGGTAGTTAAATGTCCTCCTGAGAACACAGGTTATGTTGGAACAGTCAGACAGGCTATGCACTCTCTGGCTAGGCTTTGCAAAAGCAAAGTGAGTGATTTCTAGGGTACCCAAAGTAACATTTATCTTCAGACTAAGCAGGGCTGCTTTTCTTTGAAGGGGTGTGAATGAAAGGAAAAGGACCAAGCTACTGTGGCATCTGTCCTCACGGAAGAAAACAGAGATAACTGGGACAGGAAGGGATGGATTTTAGGAAGAATGGGATTGTAAAGTCAGAGGCTAGACCCCCCCTCTCGTGACAATAGCCACCAGTAGCTACTTTAACACTCTGTGGGAGTTGACAGCAGTCAGATAGACCAGGTTGGCCAGACTTCCTTTATCTTATCTCTCCCCTTCTCCTTCTCCTCTCTGTCCTCTCTTTTCTGCTCCTCCCCATTTCTACTTCAAAGCAATATGAAATCATCTCTGGAGTTTTATTTATGGTGTCATAACCCCACCCACAGAGACACCAAGAAAAGACTACACACTCTCCAAATGATCAGAAGTTGAAAATGACAAGAGAAGAAAGTACTTAAATCTGTGTATATCTAAAGGTTCTTTAAATCAGCCTAAAACTAGAGCCCCCTTTCGATACAGAGCTCACAACATGTGTCTCTCTACATAGTTACATAAAAATGGATAAGGATCAACCAGCGAGGATAAGGAGAAAGGGAGGCTGTGATTTTTCCCATGCAGGTTATACTAGTGGCATGGGCCATAATAATTAACTTCTCCATGGATAGGGTATTAATAGGCTCTAATCTCTAGTCCCATTTTGTACTCTTCCATGCTATTAGCTAATGGCATTTTCAGTGACAGTATATATGCTATTTCAGATAGTGTAAGCATTGTGACAAAGGAACAACTGCTATTGGTGGTGACATTTTATTTTGGTTATTATTTAATGTGTGTACATGTGCCTGCATTGTGTCCCAGTGAGTGTGCAGGGATCAGCGTTCACCTTCAGGTGTCAGTGCCTGTCTTTCACTTAATGTGAAACAGGGTTTCTTTGTGTTTTCCACTGTGGAAGCCAGGCTAGCTTCTGGGGAACCCCTTGTCTTTCCTCCTATCTTCTTGAAGGAGTGCAGGGATCACAGAAGCTTGAGTTATTTTGTGGGTTCTGGGCGCTCAAACTCAGATCCTTACCTTCTACAGTAAGAAGTTTTACTCACTGAGCCATAGTCCTAGGGTATTGTTCTAACTCTCTGAATGGAGTCATGTGACAAACCAAAGTATAACATGAGCATTCGTCAACAAAAATAGGGAATGAAAAGTAAGAGTAAACAATTCATAAACTGTCTCTTTTCCCCAAAGAAGCTAACCTCAAGAAACAGGACACACGCTGCCTCTTACAGAATAGTCCAAAGGTGGCTGGCAAATGGCTCAGCAGGCAGAGGCACTTGCCACCAGGCCTGAATACTTGAGTTACATCTTGGAACCCAAATGGTGGACAGAGAGATCTGATTCCCACAAATTACCCTTCAACCTCCATATTGTGTGTTGTGGCGCACGCGCGCGCACACACACACACACACACACACACACACACACACACACACACGTTAAAAAGGGATAGTCTTAAGGATAAGAGCAGACAACAAGAAGGAAAAATAAGCCACGTGTCTTGAGTTATAATCACAGGGACAAACCCCAATGTAAGCCCTGAAGGAAAGGTTTCATCTGTGACAGAACTCTTTGAGGAGGAGACAAAAGACACATGTCTTAAAGGCCCGAAGTCACATCAAAATGGTTATTGGTTACTGACCTTTGACCCCTTTGGGCCTCTAGCTCCTGATTCACCTTGTTTCCCCTATTGTAAGAGAGTATGAAGATGAGAAAAAGAATGACAGGGAAGATAAGAACAGTGGCTCAGAACAAAGAGGATCACGGACACACTTTATCTTAACTGCCCGGCACAGTGCCATATAACGCTGGTTATTTTAACACAGAGAATACGCATCGCTATAGCAAGAGCTCACTCCCTGGTCTCTGTCAACCTCTACCCGTTATGACTCCGAAGACTCTTTTCCATCAGTGGCTGGGGAGAGCTCTGTAAGTGACTCTATGTGTCTCAACAGTGCTTCTGTGCTGAGAGTTCTTTCTCATCAGAGATTACATCACCCCTGTCTCCGAGAGGGGCTGGTTATTAGAGTAGAGTATGACCACATTAGTTTGCATAATGTTTAGGGAAAGAGAGCTTGCATAGGCAAATAAATCCTTAGCACTAACATTTCCAAGGTGTCACACTCCATCAAGTTACCATGGAAACGAACACTGCACTGGGCAATGAGGGTTTTTCTCAGTCTGCTGTAACACACATTGAGCTATGGTGTGTAATATAACAGCAACTCTCTCTTTACGTTCAGATATGCTATTAAATTTCTTCACTGAGCTGCACAGAGTAAACAAGAAGAGTTGTACTGAAAAATCACTAACCATCAGTGTGCATTTCAATGAGGTGCTTGTGATTTGGGTCGTTTTAGCATCTGTTGAAGAGTTAGTTGCATATTCTACAGCAAGAGGCGTGCACTCCCAAACTAAAGACAGCTCTCCTCCAACATAAGAATAACCGACCTTTGGTCCTGGGGCTCCCGGATCTCCTCGTTCACCTCTTCCAGGAGGCCCTGCCTCTCCACGTTCACCCTGTCACAAATTGCAAAACAGGTAAATAGTAGCCTCCTCATGCCTGTTCTCCTGAGAGGAATACTGGAGTTCGATAAAACTGAGGTAAACAGAGAGCCACTGCTTCTTGTTCACAGCATGCCGGTACCATGTTCATCTCTGAACACGAATAACCCCATTCCATACTCTAAGGTTGTTAATTTTGGTGCCATCTTGGCTGGGGCAAGGAGCATCTATGGGACTGCGGAAGCGTTCTTGCCGTTTTTATCAGAGTGTGTTCAGAGATGGCACAACGGTCAGTGACTGAGTCGATGGACGGAGAGGGGAAGGTTTACCCTTAAAGTATGTGATTGTTGCCCATGTGGCTTTGGGATGGCTAGAACGAAAGGCAGAGGACAGGCAAGCCGTCTCTGTCCCTCTGGAGCACATTTTGCTGCTCATGACACCACAGCCAGTCTTCTGTCTCTATGGCAAGACTAGCACCCGGCCCTGTCCTTCTGCCAAGGAGTTTCTGTACCAGCTTCCATGATTCTGAAACCTCAGACCTGGACAGAGCCATGCTACTACGATGCTTTTAGCTTGTATATAGCTGGCTTCTGTGGGACAGCTTTGCCTCCGTAATCACATGAGCCAATTTTCCTAATAAACCCCTTCCTTAGCCATATATATATATATATATATATATACACACATACATACATATACACACATATGGCATATGGCATATATATGACATATACATGTGGCATATATATGGATGCCATATATATATATATATGGCTAGGTAAGTATATACGGTAGGTAAATATGTATATATATTTACCTACCCACTGACTCACCCACCCATTCGCTCACTGATGTAGGTTCTGAGTCTCTAGAACACCCTGATATAAATATGTAATTCTGCCTTCTAATCGCCATTTTATAAATATGGAAAGAGTTTGGTGAATGTCTGTTAGGTGGCTATGCAGATAAATGCAAAGACTTTAAAAGGTTATCAGTATGGCTTCCTCCTCCTCCTCTTCCTCCTTTTTTATTATTGAATGGACATCTATTCACATTCTATACCAAATTTTAAGAAATTCCAGCAAAATATATAGCACAGTGGTGAAGTTCCATACTTTGACATCCTGGTTTTTTTTTTTGTACTCTGACTGAAATTCAATTTTTCTAGGCAGATGTAGTTCTGACAAGGCACCAGGACAGGCCCTTGGAACACACCATTCCTACTACAGATTCTTAGATGCCATTAGTCTCCTTCCTTAGACTTGTCTTCACTGCCCTGCGAGTTAGACACACCATTTTATTTTTCAGATCTGTTGTTAGGGGTACAAATTCAGACCATCTACAAAAAATGGTAAAAGACTACTGCTGGGTCAAAATAGGTCTTCAAATTGGAAATTTCCCCTTAGGACACAACACCTGTTGAGAAAGGCAATCCAGCTAACAGGTTTAGGATATTGCTAAAACTGACTTCTGTGCACACCCTTGCTTGTAGAAATGCCACAGCGGCATCACATCCCTTCCTTCCCCTAGAGGTCCAGAGTAAAGTATTTGTTCTCTAGAGTCATGCTGAGGGCTTCATAACAGCCATTACTCTCAACTTTGTGGCTCTATGTCTTGCTCTCTCTCTCTCTTTGAAACTATGAAATAGTTTAGCAGTTTGCTATTTAAAAAAGTATTTAGGGTCAGGCGGTGGTGGCACAGGCCTTTAATCCCAGCACTCAGGAGGCAGAGGCAGGAGGATCTCTGTGAGTTCGAGGCCAGCCTGGTCTACAAGAGCTAGTTTCAGGACAGGCCCTAAAGCTACAGAGAAGCCCTGTCTCAAAAAAAAAGTATTTAGAGATAAATATCTCTACCAGCTGGGTTTCTGCTATCTTCCCCTGTCTAGCAAAAATCTTCTACAGATGAAGTTCCCAATGGCTCCCCCTGCTGGGATTCACCCTCCCTGTGTGGTTGTGGACATACTCCTCTGCCTGGCCACCTTCTTCTCTCTCCTGGCTTTAAGGCTTCAAACTCAATCAATATAACTGTTCTCATGTCAACAGACAATTCCTTTCCTCTCTGTCTCTGTCGTTCCCTCTCAGAAAGATCTATCTTATGTGAATTTGTTCAGGCTAAAACAGAATTTCTTTAATGGGCTTGATAGCTGATTGTGTGAAAATGGGATTTCTTTGGAAAACAATTTTGCATAATGCTACAAGTTCCAGTCCCCTTAGGCAATGGATAGTTTCTGCTGCTAGGATTAGACTTATTTGCACTTGACCAGAGCAGAAATGAGGCCTACTCGATCTAAATAGACCGTGACATATTTCTCTAACTATTGGAAATCACCCCTGGCTTATTTTTGCTGAACCCAGAACTCACCGAGGCCGAGTCTGCTTTGGCTTAAAAATAAATGAGTATAAGTTGATGCCATTTTGTACCTTTGATTCATGAGTCTGTCCTGAGCACAACTCCATCACTGTTTATGTCTTACTGGGCAGATAAAGGGTGAACTCTGGACTTGACTCTCTGTCTGTAGCACTGTATTCTTTTTGCATGGCAACATACAGCTTTCGCTTTCAGGGTCCACTTTAAGGTTGCCAAATAGAACACTCAAAGATGGTTTTCATTATAGAATACTTCTGCAAACATCATTTAGGGCAGATATTTTTTGGAGTGAAGCATTTAGAAATCTCTGTGACATCCATGGGGATGGGATTAATGTCCGATTTGCAAGTGCATCCTGAAATGGATTAGGAAGGGAAGAAGGGGTTGGTGAGCTCTGGCCCTCCTTTCCCTCAGCCACCTTTCCATGTCACCGGGAAGCCAGTGGCATCACACTTACTGAGGAATCCAGAGGGCAAACTTGAACTACAACTATATTCCACCCACCCTCTGATATGCCTAGAGCTTCCTGGATATAACTTCTAGCTGCACGCCATTAATAGGTGGATCAGGCTGCCTTGGTTCTAAGGCAAAAATATATGGCCATCCAAACAGTGAAAGAGTCCTCTCACCTTTTTTTTTTTCCCGGCAGGGATGGCACAAATTTCAGAGAAAAAGGATGGGAATAAAGGTCTACTTACTTTTGTTCCTGGTAACCCTGGTAAGCCCGGCTCTCCTTGAGGACCAATGAAACCTGGTTCTCCCTTTAAAAAAAGATGGGCATGCAAGGCATTATTCATTTGACAGCATGCTCATTTTTTCCTACTGTGATTTTACTTCCTTGATTGCATACAAGTGTTCCAGCTGAGCTCAAACTACTTACTATACGGTGGTCATCAATGAAATGAGTGGCGCTCCAGAGACACTTTAGAAAGTGATGAAAATGTCTTTGTAATAACTCCTTCCCTCATCCGTCTGGTGTGTCTTGTCATTTAACACACAAAGACCAATTGTGTTTGGGTGGATGTGGAGGGGCCTATAAGGCTCCCTTCCTGTGTCCACAGCCTTGTGAAATCTCTTCCTCTTGAGTCAAGAGTGGATTCCTTATGTAAACCTGGTGAATAAGATATTCTGGGAATGATGGGATGTTACATCTGAGTCCAGGCTGCAAAGAGTGGTTTCTATCTGGGGTGGGTCTTCTCACTTGGATCACTGACTTTGAGGGGAGCAAACGGCCCTGCTGTGGAGTAGCCCTGTGGGGCTGCCACAGTGGGAGGACTGAGGTCTGTCAAGAACTCTGCGAGGGAGCTTGGGAGTGGATGCTCCATCCCCTTAGAATCTTCTAAAGAGGACACAGCCCTGGATGCCTGCTTCATGGCAGTCTCTTCAGGGACTTCGAGGCAGAGCTACCTGCTCTGGTCTGCTTGAATCCCTGCCTTTCAGAGACTGTAAGCCAGTAGTTTTCAGCAGCTACTGCCTAGGGTAAGGTGGTAGGTGAAAATAAATAGCTGATACAATGAATATGGCCAGGCGAGAGAATGAGTAATATTCAATATGAAAGGCAAAGTACCTCTTCTTGCCATATCCCTCAAACATTGTCACTACTACCTGGAGAAAATTCATCTGTGGCATAATAAAAGGCACCCTGGTCTCAGCAGAGATCTGTCAGGCCTTAGACTCCTCTGGGTTACAGGAATGCTAAGGGACCTCCTTTGTTGCTCATAACTTGTCCCTTCCAACTACACATGAATTGATACAAATAGGAGCCTCTAAGTGAGTCCCCCTAGATATTGCCAAGGTGTAAGTAACCAATCTGATGGCTAGAAGGCTGGAATTTTCCATTTTATTTCATCACCTATGGGAAAGGGAGAACAGCTGGAGGTTGAAGTCAATCACTAGAGGGTAGTGATTTCATCAACCATGCCATGGAATCCCCATAGAAACCCCTAAATGACAGAACCGAGTAGACTTTCCAAGTCAGCAGACACAGTTACATGCCAGGAGGGTGGAGCGTTTGGATCCACAAGGACAGAGGCTTTTGTGGCCGGAGGTCTTCCAGACATTGCCCTATTCAGTGGGCTGTTTTATTCATAAAATGACAAGGGGGTCACCCTGAACTGTGACTCATTCTAGCCAATTCTTAAAACAGGTTATCCCAAAAAGTCCTAAATCCATAGCCACTTTAGAAAAAGTGCAGGTAATCCCAGTCCCCTGAGAATTTGCTACATGCCACTGAAATGCAGTTGGTCTTGCAAGGTTGGTCCTGAAGACCTGCGACATCTGAGACGAAGAAGGACGGCATCAGAATAGGACTGAGCTACGGTTCAGTTGGCATCTGAACCAGAAAGATGGAGGCCTGGAGTTTGAAAAGAAACTACCTGAACCAGTGTTTACATTGTCTTGATTATCCACCAAAGTTTTATTTTCTTTTTAACTAGTCAAGGGAAACAAGACATATGGGTCTAACCATTTACAATGTAAAATACATAACAAAAATTTAAAGCAAACCTCACAATGGTTCTGTTCTAATACTTCCTGTTTTGTTTATGCTTGGACTATTTCTGGAAGAATTATCAGTTCAATTGATTTCCCTCCAAATAGCCGTCACTGAACCTGTTTTGTGGTACTTGGAACTAAGCAGGAAGGCATAGAGAGAGTGTTCTGCAGGCATGTTAAAATGTCTGCATCTATGTTTCAGACAAGTGGATATTTCAAACATGTTATATAAAAGTTAGCTTCTATTGAGAATAGAAGGATGTTGTCTCCGTGAAACATTTCAGGTGACGCACCACTCAGATTTAGTCTGACTTGGGCACCCCGAGGGTAGAGAGAGAAGTGAGGGTTGGGTCTTGGAACTGAGGTTGAGGGTAAGGTCATTTCCTATAGTCCGTATTCTACTGGGTACCACAGTCTACCTCCTCCTGGAAGGGAAAACCTGGCAAAGGTGTCATATCTCAATATTTCAAAATAAACATCTGAACTCAATTCAGAGAAATCATTTAAAATTCTGCCTTTAGCAAAATAATTTGATGTGTTATTTTATAAATAAAAACACTATAAGGGATACATTTATTTATAACAAACATTTAATCTAATAGGGTAATATTTAACATGAGTAGGTGTCTTCTCTCCACTTTCAAGAATGTGAATGAACGTTAAAGTCATTGGTCATGATGGATGTCCCAAAATTGTAATGTAGAGGTTGAATATTTGCTTGTCAACTTGAACTCTTTATACATTTTCAAGCAAAAATAAAACGATCTCTTTAGCCAGTCAAGTGAAAGCTTCATTAAAGCATACTAATACAAAGCAGAAAGGGCAGAAGACACAGAAATACAGTCCGTATTTGAATTAGTGTTTAGTTTACGAAAAAGTCAAGCATGCGGTTGCATTTTCCACAAACAAGTCTTTGTTAGCTCAGCAGTTAGATACAGGCATTTTTAATCTGTTTCCTAAAAACACATTAAATTTCCTTTAATAGGTGATTCAAGGCAAAATTATTTAATTTCAAAAGATAAATTAAGCTGCAGGCTTGATTTTTAGCACCATTGTGCTTATAGACTTTGGAAGACTTTAGTACGATTAGTCGCTCATGACCACCACTCCGAGAGAGTACCAGTCACATATGTGTACATCCCTACACACCTCGTGTTCCAGTGAACTCAAGGCAAACCCCGCAGAGCTAGCTATAGAGTCTCAGGTTTGTGTCTACTGCCTCTGAGAGTGCTCAGTCACTTTAGGGCCATTTGCTCCATCTTCCCTATCTCGTGGTGCGGTGGGGTGGGGACACTTATTGGCTGTCCCAGAACTTACTTTGTCGACCAGGCTGTGCTCAGACTTAGAGATCCACTTGCCTCTGTCTCCCAGGAGCTGGGATTAAAGGCATGTGTCACCACCTTCTCAAGCTTTTAAGCTTCCTTATCTCCTGAGCTTATACTGGTTCCGAAAGTTTTGGTTCTAAAAGTTTTCTGGGAGAAACCCTGGCTCTCTCAGATGGTCTGAGGAGGGCTTAAAGGTCGGATGGTTTCACAATAGGTAAAGACATTTTGTTTGCTGTTGTCCTGAAGCATCTGAGTATGAATAGCTCGTGATGTGGCTTTAGATTCTGTGGGGAGTCTAACCTTTAAGATAGCCACTCATGGAGCGTGGAGGTTATAGCATAGAAAACTAGCAACTGTATCTGAATAAGTTGTTAAAATAACCTTTTGTTGTACAATTACCTATCTGAGATGTGTTAAATACTTCACCTGAACAACAAATTGAGAAAACTGATTGTAGATGTGTAGATGAGCATCCAGCTATATAGTCTAAGCCAGGCATTAAAGAGATTTAAGGGGGAAAATCTTTATATACCAATATCATCCTTCTTACATCTTTTTCTGATCTTACTTGAAAAAAATAGGTTTATTTCATAAAACACACAATCTAACTAACAATGAGAAAAATGTCTCCAGTTTACTTTTGAACAAGATATATTTTTGGCTGAAGTCAGTTTTCTTCAACTCATCCGCTGTTACCTATCCACCCTCTAAAAGCAACCAACCCAAATATCTCAGTGTAACAGCAACATAAATGTGGAGTCTTCTGGATAAAAGTTAAAGAGTGAACAGAGCAAGGAGCCGCATTAGCCCCTCCAGTCCTGTCTGCCAGCCATGAAACAAAGGATGCCCTTCTACATTATGAAACAGGAAGCAGAGCACGTGGCTTTTCTGAATGACTGCTGAAGATTTCATGAGGTCGCTTTCCAGATGTTTCTAGATAGACTTCCAGAACATTCCATCCATTAGGCAAAAATGGTGGCCAGAAACTCCTAACTGATTAGTTCTTGCTTGTAGGAATAATATCTGGCTTTTTATTTATTATTATTAGTTTTATTTTTATAAGTCATTATCAATTAAAGAAGTAAATTACATCATTTTCTTAACCTCTCTAGATTGAGTCTTGTTTTCTGTGATTTTTATTGTTTCTGAACAGATCTGATTTTCATTGTCCCCAAAAATAATACAATGGAGTTTGAAAAATATGTGCTGCTTTGCCTGGGTGCTAAAAGCACCCCAAAATGTTGATTAATGTGTCCTGACACAGAATGCATTAGCCATGCACTGTTCTTTTTGCTTAGAGGCTAATTAGAATTCAAGTCAGCATGATACCTGCTTTTGAGAATTACAGCAGTAACGTTTATTATACTAAGAACTGTGAAGCAGTCAGTTTTGGTAATTGCTGATTTCTAAAATTATTGAGGAGACAAAAAAAATGAGAAGTAGAGTTTGTCCCTAAAACACTTATTACTCATAAGGATACAATCTGAGTATAAATTAATACATTTTAAATGTTCTGTTGAAAATGAACTAAATAGTGAATTTATTTAAAACCCAGAAAACCTGTCTTTTGGAGATTTTGTTTTTTTTTGTATTAACAGAATTGCATCATGAAGGACATGCAGTGTAATTGTTGGAAGTTTCAATATGGTTGCTAATAATCTCTGATTTCTTTTGCATGGCTTTCCTAATTGGACTCAAGTTACTCATGTCTTCAGGTAGTCTGTGCCAGCAGGAAGTAGTTACAAGCAATAATAACATAGTGTGACCTGTCTACTAAGGCTGTCTTATTTCCTTTCCTCTATGAATTAATTTTATATCCTTCCATTTATCTCTGCCAGTTTTGAGATATGCCAATGTTTCTGAGGACTGAACTGCATTCATCTTTGTCAGATTCTGAAGACTCATTTGTTACTCACAGAGGACCAGGCTAGCACTCAATCCTGAGAGTGTCTAGTGAATGTCTCTGCCTCCTATGAAAACAGATTTCAGGTCTGAGGGGATTTCATATGATGTGGGAGAGATGGTTACCACCTTATACCCTTCTGCCTCTTTAAGTTCTTGATCTGAATGTCAAATTTTCACTAATGAGGAAACCAGAGTAAAACCATTTAACTTCAAGGAATGGGAAACCATTAAAATATAGTTGCTACTTAAATAGCTTTTTATGATTTGATGTAATATCTGCTGTAATATATCTCCCCTGCCTACTTAAAACTCTTTCCTCCCCCCGCCCCCACTTTGTTTTGTTTTTGAGACAGGGTTTCTCTGTGTAGCTTTGGAACCTGTCCTGGAACTTGCTCTGTAGACCAGGCTGACCTTGAAACTCACAGAGATCCGCCTGCCTCTTCCTTCCAAGTGCTGGGTTTAAAGGTGTGTGCCACCACTGCCCGGCTAAAACTTGACTTCTTAATTTGGTAAAATAAACTGCTTCTATCTTTTGAAAGAGAAAAGCAAGCACTAAAAATTTGTGAAAAATATCTTGAGTTAGGCATCACTGACTAGAAAGTTCAGAACAGTAGCAGGATACAAAATCAACTTGCAAAAACTCAGCAGCCTTCCTATATACAATATACAAAAAGTCAGTCTTCCTACGTACAAATGCCAAACACTGAGAAGGAAATTAGGAGAACAATTCCATTCCCAAGAGCCTCAAAGTATCTTGGAATAAGTCTAGTCAAGGAAAATGAAGACCCATACAATGAAAACTTTAAGACCCTGAAAAATAAATAGAAGAAGATACCAGAAGATGGAAAGACCTTCCACATTCATGGACTGGTTGGGTTAATATTATCGAAATCCTACAAAAAGCAGTCTACAGATTCAATGAAACGTGCAGCAAAATTCCAATGCAATTCTTTACAGATACTGAAAAAACATCTCAAATTTCATATGGGAATATAAAAGACCCAGGATAGTCTAATTAAAAAAAACAAACAATTAAAAAATACTGCTGCTGTATCAGCACCCCAGATTTTAAGTTTTACTATAGAGTTAGAATAATAAAAACAGCATGGTATTGGCATCAAAACAAACATATTGAATAATGGACTAGAACTGAGGACCCATAGATAAACCCGGACTCCTACAGTCACCTGCTTTTTTTTTTTTGACAAAGAGGCCAATAATACACATTGCAGAAGAGACCTTTTCAACAGATGGGCAAATACTGCCACTCAAACTGGATAGCTACACATAGAAGAATGAGACTCAATTCTTATTTCTAACTCTCAGAAAACTAAACTCCAAAGACTCCAGGATAAGATGTGATACCCTGTAGAAAGTAGCCACAGGAAAGGAATTTCTGAACGTGATCCTGATGGTGCAGGCATTAAGACCAACAGGCAACATGGGACCACATGAAACTAAAAAGTGACTTTATGGCAAGAGATACCATTATATGAAAGAGGTAGCCTAGAGAATGAGGAAAAATCCTGACCACTAGTACATCTATCAGATGGTTAATATCTATAACATACAAAGAACTCAAACAGAACCCTGAAACATCAAGAGAACAAACAACCCAATTAAAAATGGGGCATGGAACTATACAGAATTCTCAAAAGAGGAAAGATAAATGGCCGAGACTTAGTTTTGAAACTGTTCGACATCCTTAGCTATGTAAAAATACAAATTAAAACTACTTTGAGATTTTATCTTCCCTTTGTCAGAATGGACAAGATAAAAGGAAAACAAATGATGAGAAACGCTGGCATGGACACAGGGAAGGGGAAACACTGATTCACTGCTGGGGGAACGCAAGCGGGTGCAGCCACCGTGGAAGTCAGTGTGGGTATTGCTGAAAAAGCTGGAAGCAAATTTACTACATGACCCAGCTGTATTACTTTTAGGCATTTATCCAAAGGACTCTAGAGTCCACTATGGAGATGATTGCTCATCCATGTTCACTGCTGCTCCATCCACAAGAGCTAGAAATTAGACACGGTCTAGATGTCCATTAAGAGATGACGGATAACAGAAATGTGGTACATCCACACAGTGGAAAGTTATTCAGTCATCAAGAAAAACAAAATTATGGAATTCTCAGATAAATGGCTGGAACAGGAAACCATTATCCTGAGTGAAGTAACCCAGGCCTGGAAGGACAAGCATCACCATGGGATGTGTCAAGTTGTCCTCTGGCTTTTCCCATGAACAGTCAGGAAGAAGATTCACACAACTTCTCTCATCTACAAGCCATTGTGCACCCTTGCCTTTTGCTCCTGGAATACACTCAGGAAGTAGGGAAAGTAGGTGCTCATATTGCTTTTAACGGTCTTATTTATTCATTCCTTTAAAGAGGGATCCATAATTTTTATCCATATGAAGTATGGCTAGATGTATTTTCTCCAGGTTAAAATTATTTACATGAGGAAAGACTACCTTGAATGGGTACATGAGCAATGCTGCCAATATTCTGAGCTGTCCCAAGAGAAACAGTAACAGCAGTCATTTGCTATATGCTGGGGGAGATTTCAAGAGCTGTGCACACATTTGTTCATTTCATTCTCACAGTAGAACTCTGTACTCTGGTCACTGTTGGTTCTCATGAGAAAACCAAAGCACAGAGAGATTCCAAATCTTGCCCTGGGTCACAGGACTAGTAAAGCTATGGTTTGGTTTGTTCTAGGGTTGTTGGTCAAAACTGCTTATTTATGAGGGAAATGGAACCATGAGAATGGATAAATAGTATATGTATATTTTTCAAAGTAAGTGTCTAGAATAAGATTTTCAAAAATGATAACCTAGAATCTTATGTTTTTATCTGATATCAGAAAAGGAAGGCACAATGCTTACTATCCTCTAAGATACTTGAAGGGAAAAAAAAAGACTCTTAACATTTTTGAAAGCTTGTTCATAAAACTAATTTTCTAAGCTCAAATCTTACTCCAGAAGATCAATTTCTGCATGGTACATTGTACATAATTTAATTTTCCCAGTTGAACATCTTGACACTATATGAACCATGAATGCATGAAATAGGAATTCCAAATGCCTTCCACATGGCAAGAGGACTTTCAAATAGTGCAGGAAGCCTACGGACAGCTTGAGATGAAGTCATGCTGGGTCTCAGTGACTTCCCCTACGCATGCCTACAGTAATAGCACTTTCCTCAGAGTGGGCCGCTCAGGTGAGAGATAGATGAGTCTGCTGTCAGGGTTTAGGCACTTGGTTCATTTCCTGGGAGCCAGGGAAGGCATGTGGGAGCTCATTAAGTTTCCAACTATTCCCCAAGAGCAACAGGTGGTGAAGCGAAGCCTCCCTGGTATGTAATGACTGCCTTCCTCCGTGTCCTCGACATAACGGCCGGCATGCGCACACGCTCTGCGGTCATGGCAGATACGAAGGGCATGAGGAGCAACAGGAAATATCTCCAAAGCATAAACACACACACACAGGCCTAAGATCATGACTGATGTTTTCGGTACCACACGTCCTATAGGTCACACATAAGGGGTTCAATTTTTAAATCCTGGCTGAGAACTTAAAACAATGAAATGAGAATTGGCCACCCTGTCATCTGCCACCTTAGCGAAACGAAGCAAATTAAATTAGTAAGGAACATCTCAAGTCAATGTAGTGACATCAAATATTACAAAATGTTAAGTCTATATTTATGAATATACAATGAATACTAACCACCTTAAAGTGTTCTTAAATTGTTTTCCCCCAAATTATTTACTGATTATTATTTATTTATTATTAGCACTTATTATAGTGTAAGGAAAGCTTATCTTTCATTTGAAGTAGAGTGAGAAGACAAAACTTATTACACCAAAACCAGAGCTTAGGATTTTGTCTTCAGCCCCAGACGGTGACCCAAGCATGGCACTGAGATGACTTAGAGAAACATCTCTGGTGAATAATGAAGGATTTTTATCAACTGGCAGTTTCTCAGCTCAGTCACTAGTCAGGCACAGGAGGGCGGCATCAGAGCCCCACCACGTCACTTCTCAGGCTGTGGGGACTTAAGCGTTCCCTAGAGGTGGCAACTTACAATTAACCCTCCCAACCCGAGAACTCATGGCCCTCTGAACAGGTCATGGGTAGCTCAAAAGATCATAGGAAAAGGCCAAGAGTCAGTAAGGAAATAGAGTCAGCATAGACATACAGCACTGAAGTAAGACCAGGGTCACAAATACAGTAGCTATCGAAAGCATTTATGTCTATGTGTGCATTTATCTGTATTGCACTTGGGAAAAACAATGCTTTCATTCTTCTTCTTTTTCATCAAGAGAGTGTCTAAAGCTCAGGAGAAGGGACAAGTCGGTTTCAGGGCATGAAGGCTCTCCTGAGCTGAGCCTGCAGCCTGAAAAGCTAGAGTTCTTGCTGTAGGGACTTTCGTGTCCTTCCAATGTCCTTTGTCTCAAATGTCTTCATTAGGACTTGTAATGCCACCAGGTTGTAATTAACACCCAGCAACATGTCCTTAAATCCTTGAAAAGTTTATGATCTTGTCATTTATAAAAAGCTGTCATTTTTATGCTTGGAAGTTACTGAAGAGCTGTCATAAATTAACCCCGTAATATGCACTAGGATGTCATTCTCGCTAAGCAGCAAATGATAGGTAAGTGAATTTGACTCCTCAACAAATATGTTTTAGAGTACACTGTCTACCGAAGAGCCAAAGCATATATTAAAAGCAATCTGAACTTTTTTATAGTAATCTAGAAACAGCCAACAAATATTAGAACAAGAGTTTCTGACTACCGACCTAGAAGACATGGTTTTTCTCTGTGTAACCTATATAATATTATAAGCACCATAGGCATTTAGCATTGTAGAATCATACTAACTTCAGTTAACACATTATAAAGTGGTACGCAGGACTGAAGTATGAACACGATTTTTAGAATAGAAGATATACTTGATTGCTATCCTGTCACTTCTGGGATATATATGAAGTTTATTCTCAAGGAATAACAATAGCTAAGATAATAGAGCATTAAGTCTTGTTGCTGCCATGGGAAAAGTCTTTTTTCAAACAAAAACCATTTTAAGTGGCTTAAGAATCTTTAAATCTTAAAACAATGTTTTAATCCTAAACCGTAAGCAATTATTTCAAAAGATGCATACAGAGTTTATGTGGAAAGTGCTTGTGGTAGGTCAGAACATTTTAGCAATGTGGTTTCAGTTTTTCAGTGTGAGTGACTGACAGTAAGGGGTACATGGGATCTTAGAGGGGCTATGATAATGGCGAACCACATACATGGTTGTCCAAGTGTGCGATTTACAGGCATGCTAAGATGAATTCTGGTCAAAATTTGATAGGACCTTAGGAATGAAGTCAAAAGTTAAAGGTAAAGGGACATTCTTTCTAGACTTTAATTGAAATGCCATTTACTTTTATCTAAGGGGCATGATAAAGACAGCAGTGAACTATACAACCTGGATGGCAATGACCAACTTTAAACACCTGTGTGCAATTTGAATTTTAAAAATGAACTAATCAATTAAGATAAATTCAGAATAGTTAATGACCAGTATTCACTTTTTCCCCCATTTTCCTCCAATGTGGGATACTCATAGTTCCATGAAGTTGGTCAGTGGAGTATTTACCTTGATCCCCGGGAGTCCAGGTAGTCCAGGCAGCCCTGGCTCACCCTACATAGGAAAATCACAATGCATTACAGAGCAACACGTACTCAGTCACAGGATCAGAGAAAAACATGGCAAATGTCCCAGCTGAACAGTTTCTGCAAATAGAAATGGGTCTGCTGAGACCACTCACTCAGTCAACTCTCCATTCCAGAACTGTCTGACTACTTGGAAGATTTCTTAAGACACTGGCCTTTTCCTGCCATTCGCTGCCTATTGGCATCTCTATCAGATGGCATGAGAGAGCAGAACAGGAGGAAGACTGCATTTGTGACTCCTTTGGCCAAGGTTTTGCTGGAGCTGCTTGCTTCAATAACGTGTCTTCTCCCAGGGCTCTCCCTGCTTAGATAATCAAGAGACTTGCTTGAACAGATGGCCCCAGGAAAGCATACACGTTAAGCATGTTGCTCACTTAAAAGCATAGTAAGATTTCCTTTTCATTCCTGAAGGATGAGAAGATAAGTAAATGGTTAAGAATATACTTCGGTCCAGCCTGTGTTCCTAACAATTGCTGGGTTAGGGTGACCTTGCTTAGCAGTGTTGGGCTAATGGTACCACGCAGCTGTTCCTGAACACAGGTCAGAGATTAAGTATGCTTTGGGTAGGCACGCTGGAGACAGGCTAAACCCTCTCATTTTCACAGAATTGTCTATGTTATTTTAAGCACAAGAGATTTCATTGCTTAGAAATTCTCTTCAAGTCTACCACAAAAGAATAAAGGAATCAGGAACAAATATGCTTGCCATGAAGTGTTGCCTGTTCTCTGTGGAAGCGACACAGAAGGTAATAAAATCATAGGGTGTTGTGATGGTCAGTCATGGAGATGGCAACCATTTCCACAGAGGGAGCGGTACCAGGACGGTGGGAGGGGAGGCACGTTTTGTAGCCTAAATGCTTCCATCATCTTTAATTTTTAATTATTTTATCACCACTGTGCATGTGTGCATGCCTACCACAGCTCACGTGTGAAGGTCAGAGGACACCTTTGTGGGTGTGGTTCTCTCCTTCCATGTCTATGTGACTTCTGGGGATCAAGTTCAGGCTGTAAGTCTTGTGGAGCAAAGTGCTTTGACTGCTGAGTCATTCTGCTGGCCCTTGAATAAGCCTTAACCCAAGGAACACCTACTAACAACAAGTGGGTCTCCCATCTCCACTGTTTGCCCTTTCTGATTACCAAGGGCTAGAATTTCTTCTGGTATCATAACATTAAGCCTTCCGACCTTTTATTAAGCTGAGTGATTAGACAAAGTGGGGGAGACAATGGCTCTTTTGCTGCTTGTTAAAGGTACTTCAGGAATGCAAAAGAAAAAGCATTCTGTGCAGAAGTGTGCATTATAAATATGACTACAATGAACTCAAATTAGAGAAGAAAGGAGTGCTAACTTGCTTGTTATTCCATCCCAAGATCAGGTGCCAAGGTATATTAAACTTCACAGGGTTACAACACTATATATTGCCTTTCCTTTGTGTTTTCTCTTTTACCCTTTAATCAGTAACATTAAGAGGACCTAATAGAAAAGGATTTAATCCATATTTTACTGAAGGTTACCTTTTGCTTAAAAATAGTATAAAGTTTTTGAAAACACTAACTGCATAATAATAGTCAACCAATAACACTTGGGATTGTTGTTTTTTTTTTAAAGTCTCCCCCAACTCTTATGATGATATTGTATCTGAAGCATGTGTTATAATATAATTATAACATTATAAATAGGTTATAATATAATTTTCCATTAAGAATTCTTACCACTCAATTCTCTACCAACATAAAAGGACCACATAGATACTTTAAAGAAATAATTGATATGCACATGTACGCATGATTAACACATACAATGTTTTCTAATGAGAAAAATATTAAAAAGACATTACAGGATAACATATAAGATAATGAAATGTTAAATGTTGAGTATTTGGTCTTTCTCTACATCATGTGTATATATGTGTATGTCTACATGTGGTTGTTCTTAAATGTATGATTTAGTTAAATATCTCAAATATTCATATTTTATAGTGTTGAATGGTTTGTGATTTTTACCTTTCCAAATTTGTATTTACTATCAGCTCTTAGCTAACATAATGAGAGATGGTAATATTATTAGTGCTCTCCTATGGAACACCTCTTCACAATTTTAGTAAGACATTTCTTTCTGCAGAATTCTTTATGTTGTGGAAAGCTTGCCTTCCAACTAAGAGAAAGATTTTAGTTAACTTGGCCATCCTTGTCTACGCCATGGCTCAGGAGCCTCGGGAGCACAGTTAATGTGTTAGATATGAGTCACAATTAAGAGTCAGCTTGTTATTTTATTCAAAGAGTCCATGTTCAAGAGTTTCAACTGTACAGTTACATTATATATCTGATTTTATTATTTTTCCTTTTTAACTCTCTATTCTCTGGTCTGAGAAAGTCTTACTCCTGGGACTCTGTTAGAGTGTCCTGGGTATCTACAGAGCTCATTGGCAAGGGGAATCTTCTGATGGGGAAATCAAGTGACAATGATAGAATGTATAGTTTTAAGAGCTAGGGAAAGTTTAGGAAGGTAAGAGCTATATAGTGAAACACAATTCACACTTTCCAAGTCTATAGTGTCTCTACAAGCCTCCATGTAACTCTACTGCTGAAGCCACAAGAGAAAGCATGATGGACTGAATCCTCCACTACTGATTCACTCTAGATGAACACTGCACATGATCTCAGGGGGAAGGCCCACCACTTGACATGAGCCATGTTGCACTTTGTACTTTTCTGGGAACATCCCTAAATTCAGGAACTAATGTGCCCTTGAACACCACTCACAGCTCCGCAATGGTGCCAAAGATACCAAAGATGGCATCCAGCACTGACTGTACACCTGGGTGAGTTTGTCATTTTCAACTCTAAGCAGCAAACATGGAAATGCTGTTTCCAATGTTGGGGGAATTATTATCAAAATCTGATGTTAGACAAAGGAAGTCAAGCAATCGTAGGAAGGTGGGATTGTATCAGAGGGCAGAATCTGAACTAAATATTAAGGATGCTGTTTGTTCTGGGTCATGTATTTGCCAAGATAAAGCTCTTTTTGATGTCATTTACGTCTACTTTTTGATAAAATGTAAAGAAAATCCAGTGTTCCTGCCTCGAAGCTATAGATGTCCATAATGAATCTAAGTTATCTTTATAAATAATTATGATAATGAAATCTTATGCTAAGCAACTGAAGGTCAAATTGGTTCTTGTACTGTGGAAACAGGGCCTATACAAGTTTACTGAGATTTGTTTTGGCTTGTGTTCTAGAGACACTTTGCAGGTGAACCCCCTCCTTTGCTTTTGAAAAAAAAAAAAGACTGCCTATTTATTTATTCGTGTGTGTGTGTGTGTGTGTGTGTGTGTGTGTGTGTGTGTGTAACTCAGAGGACAACTTACAGGATTCAATTTTATTCTTCCACTATGGGGGTTCTAGGATCAAACTCAGGTCATCAGTGTTGGCAGCAAGCACCTTTACTTGCTGAGCCATCTCACCAGCCCCTCCCTTCCTTTGACTCTTGTTATGTAAGGCAGGTGGGTGTTGAATGCCAGGTCTTTCAGCTGCAGCTTTGAGTTCTGGGTTAGAGGCACATTCTATCAAGCCTGGTCCTATTGACATTTCTTTGAGCAAATCACAGATTTGGAGGGCAATTTAAGAAAAATCTTTATCATCTAAAATCACATCATCTAAGATCAGTTGTTTTTTTTTTCAAAATAGACCATGGATCTTTTGTTTTTAGTAATTGTACAATTCTTCTTAAAAGGCCAGAGAGCGATGTCTGCTATGATGCCCATGATGAAGCCTGGGAAGAGGAACAATTAGAAGGTTCAGATATTTATCTTGTCAGTGCTCATCCTATAAGATAAAAAAAAATCACACATGCTGACAAGTTTGATTTCTCAAAAAAAAAAATCAGCATGAGGGGAAAAGCTGGCCATGTTTGCGGGAAGCTGTTACCACTGAGAGGAGCCACAGAAAGAACACTGTGACCCCCGAGGTTTCTTTCCAAAATGTATTTGAACTATTTCACTGGAACACATTGAAGAGTAATCTATGACTAGCTGTATGTATGACCGATGTATGTATGACTGACGTCTGTATGACTGACGTATGTATGACCGACGTATGTATGACCGATGTATGTATACATCTGCTACCGACAAAGAGCTGGGAGGCCTGTCGCTCTAGATTAACTGGAAAGTAGAGGAAGAGGGCGATTACTGCAACCCATTTGTCTAAAATATGTTCTATGGATTCTTGAGTTAAACTCGGGACCTGAAGACTAAGAGACAGATCAGAAAAGGAGGAGTTGGAAGAGCTGTGCTAGGCTCTCGTCTCACCTGCAGCAGAGCTGATGAATCAATACTCTGAGATTCTCAGTCTCAAGAGAAAAATAGTCATTCAATTAGAGAAACGTTAAAAGAACATGCAAACCTGATTCTCAGAAGTTACTTCCATC
Source organism: Ondatra zibethicus (assembly GCA_004026605.1). NCBI lineage: Eukaryota > Metazoa > Chordata > Mammalia > Rodentia > Cricetidae > Ondatra > Ondatra zibethicus. Next base: position 45,404 of record PVIU01009310.1, read on the forward strand.
CCAAGTGCTTAAACAAAAGTTCTCTCAATGATGTCAAGAACACAGACCATACAGTAAACTCTCAACTCTAGGTTCCAAACTACCGCAATAGGGTTGATTATCTTTCTCTCTATGCTAATGACCTATGCTCTATGTCCGAATTCATATTTTGTCTAGAATATCAGCTACCACTGGACAAAGGAGAGGCCATGGTTTTAAGGAATGTGTCCTATGGAGTTCACATTTTCTTGTTAACTACAGTTTGTCTGTTATGTAAGGTTCGGCTGTACTGGGCATTGAGACCCTGGTGCTCAGTTGAGAAACTGCTAACATTTGTTTCCTGCCTCAGACTCAGATGAAAAATGAGCATAAGTGCTCAGTGAAGAAGCACAGATGATAAATTTAATGTACCCACAGCTCAGTTAGTGAAAGTGGTATGTATAGCGTCGCTAATTAAAATTTAGTTCTTTAAACAAATTTAGTTTCCATAAGGCAACATTCATGACACATGTTAGCAGGAAAGCACTGGCAAATAAATGGAGGTAGAGGTATATTTTAAAAGTACTGCCCATCATTCTCCATTGAGATTGTTTTGTATATACTTATTTCCTCTCATGAAACACAGAAAATACAGATTACATTTAAGCATGCAAGGCAATGAGCTGGCATTCCAGTTCAGCTGAGATTTGTTAGTTTCAAACGGCTGAGTACCTATAGACAACGTTTGCTTTCATACTCTGCTATGCACGGAATCAAGGCCTTTTAACAAGAAAAACAACCAGTAACATTGTGCAAAGCATGAAAACTGTACCACGGTGTGACAAATGTTTCCATGTTAGATGACAACGACGTGAAATACCGATCATGGAGAGATGCAAAGGACATACCTAAGACAAAGAGATATTACCTTTTGTCCTGGACGACCAGATTCTCCAGGTTCTCCCTGGCCAAAGAAAACCAAAGATAAAAAGGGCAGTCTTAGAAGAAACCTAGGAAACCGCTAGGCCTTTGGCAGTTTTACAGTAATGATCCAACTGCTTACTTGATTGCATACATTTTGTGTGCACCATTTTCTTACTCTCCACCACTACACATAAGGAAACTGCATATGTGCGTATGTCTAGAATTCACATATAAAGATATTATTTCTTGGAAACCAAGGACACATGGAAGAGAAAGTAAGCCCTCCTTCTAAAACTGCCCGGGATTTCCCTGTTGTGTTTGGAAGCTGTTGTCAGAGAACTGGACCAGAGCTATAACCATCAGTGCTGCTAAGCTGAAAAGACAAGAGTGGGCTCATAAAGTCACAACCATGATTCCCAGGGCACAAACATGCGCAAGTCTATAATTACCTTAATTCCTGCAGCCGATGATCCTGGGTCACCCTAAAATGAAACCCGGGAGAGATTATGCCACAAGTACAGAGGCAACAATGCAAACACCTAGTCAGTCGTTATCCACATGGATGCTCAGAGGGACTCTATGTATGACCAACGGGCCTAAGTGTGGCCCCCAGTTCTTTGTACATCAATAGGCCCAGCCTTTATATGATAACATCATGTAAGAGAAACCATGCCTTGCCTCAAATCATGGGTTTACTTTGAATACAAAACATGAAAAGGTTATATTTCTTGAAGTAACTAAAAAATACAAACATGAAGCTATTTCCTTAATAGGATGCTGAAAATATATAAATGTATTCTGAAACAATGAATTTTAATTTAGGGATTTGAAAGTTTCAGTTTTCTTAGCTTCTGGGGTTTATTAATGTCACAGGCTATTTACAGGGAGTTCCTGCCCTTCTTGGTCTTTGGAAGGTCAAGGGACAACAGATGAAGTCAAAAGGTTAATGATGTTGAGTTGCAGAAACCATGCTGCAGATCAGTTTGTCGCCACCATGACGCAGGAGCATGCCTTCTCCTGCTTTACCCTCATTGTACCGTGACTCGGTCACAGGATGATGAATGAGTTCTGGGTAATGGGAATCCATGGAGGAGCTAACAAAGTCTTGAGATAGAATCTGATTTTTAACTTTTTAAAGAGATTAAGAGATTGTTTTACCTCTGAGTGACTGTGGTTCAGGAGAACAGATTTGCGTACCCCCAATTTCGTGTTTCAACATGGAAATAGTTTCACGAAGTCTTACAGTTTTACAGAGCAAAGAAAGTCATCCATCAAGGTAAGTTTCAAATGTACTGGTGGGTACATCAAGATGGTTACAGAGAGGTGGTTACAGCAAGATGGGGGAAGCTTTTCTCAAGACCTCGGGTGCTACCTGACAACAGTCTTAGCTCTGGGGCTGGTAGAAGGCACTGGTCTGCTAAGTTGATAGGTTCCAAAACATTTTTAGCTGCAAGTCACAGGATGTTAGTTCTGACATAGAGGTGGGGAAGAGATGGCCATTAGGGGAGAACCTGGCTTTTTAAAAGACTGGGTTTGTCCAGGTTTCATGGAAGATGGCTCCACTCCTAGAAACACACCGTCCTAAGGATTGGACCAATGCAGACTGGAGCACGGAGAAGAGGTGAGACTGTTACTTATTTGTAAATGAGGCAGCAAAAGGCCTAGATTCTCAGCTTCATTCCAGTCCTCTCCAACCTAGGAACATGCAGGAAGGACTAAGAAAAGGAGGGGACTTAGCCATTTGTGATGGTCAAGAAAATTGAAGGAGAGAGGCTAGAATTGAGATTCCCTAAGCTCTGTCTTCTGTACAAATATTCAAGAATCTCCAGGGCTCTGTTCCCTTGTTCTAGAGACCAGAAGCTGCTCGTCAATCTCTTTTAGAGACAGACACACAGACAGAGGCCTCAGGCCCCTGTGCGCTGACCAGCACCTGACACCTATCCTCATTTCCACTCACATCCTCCCACGATGGTTCTTCTCTTGCTTTTGGTTTTGCTTTACATGATTTTGTCTCACGGAACCATTCACCGATTCTCCCCATGTGACCCGCCATGAGTATACACCCTACTGTGTAGCTGCATACTTCATTTGTGTCTGGCACAGCTTGTGTTGTGATTGTCGTTGGCGTTGCTTGTATATCTGTCTGTCCTGTTTGCAGACAGACAGCTGCATGGGAGCAGACTCCCCATCCTGACCACAGCAGATGCTTTACACACACATGGTGAACGAGTGAATGACCGTCTGAAAAACAATGTTTTCAGTCGGGTCAGCAGTCAAGGATCAAAATGAAAAGAGGCTTTCAGGAAAGGGGAACCAAGGGCTTAGGAAGAGGAGGAAATAGTAAATTTAGTTTGTTGAGGAAAGGACTGCACATGTGAGTTTCTTTGACATCTGTAATTGCTATTACCCAAGGAAAAATTAAAACGTGGCTAAACAAAGAAGCGAGCTCTAAATATCGTATGAATGAGTCTTCTTGTCGCAACCATTAACATTCAAATGAGTTCCAAATGAGGGGTGAAATAAATGCGTTGAAGAAAATAATTCTTGTTTCTATTTCTGCTAAACTGAGTCTGGGAGCCATCAACATTAATGAACCGGTTTGCAATATTGTGGATAACATGACCTTTATATTCATAAAAGCAATTTGACTTTGCAAAGCTCCATCTGTCTTATTTATGCCTTAAACTCCCATGCAGGGATGGCTTTGCTACTTCCACTTAGAGGATGAAGAAACTGAAGTAGCTACAAGTGGAGCCAAGTGTGAGCTTCCTCAACTGTTCTTTTTATTAGACTAAGAAAAGGATTATTGGATTATATCATTTTGACAAAGGGCCCTAAAGGCTAGAGAAGACATGTAAATTAAAAGTATTTCTTGTATTCCCTCCAAGTTCTTAATTAACTACTTGTAGTTTATACAAGAGTGTTTGGCTAACTGACTATATATGAATAAAGACTAGGTTTTGTCCTTGGAGCAAGTGGATTGGAGAGAAAGGTCCACCATGGTTTATTTGTGGGAGTATGAGAGGCTTCATTTGATGGACACCTCATACATTTATTCTCTCTTTAAAGATTCAGAACTGTGAAATCCCCAGGAATTTCTACAACTTTTAAGAGCAAGGCAACTTCTGAGAGGGACAATGTTTCAAGTAGCTGAAATCAAGCAGGGGATGTTTATAACCCTATCCCCAAAGTGTAAGAGACTATAGGGTTAAAGTGGGAAACAGCCTTTCAGCGATGGCTTCCTTAGATGCCTCTCTTCATCAGTCAGTGGAGTAAGTCACAGATGGAGAAGTTCTGTGAGATAAATGAACTTGGCTTTGCTGTTTTATTGTTTTGTTTGGTTCTTCTCGAGATGGGGGTCTCATGATGGAGATCAGGCTGGTCTCGAACTCAGAGAGATCCATCTGCCTCTGTCTTCCTCTGTCAAGTGCTGGGATTAAAGGCGTGTGCCACAACATGGTGACTTTACTGTTTTTCACTTTTGGTCAAACACTGGTTTTGTATGCGATTGTTTTCAAATGCAGTACTCAGCAAGTAATTAAATATGCAGATGTTAATAAAGACAGAAGGAGCAATTGCAGGCTATCAAAACGTCCTGCCATTCAGTGAAAATACGAAGTTGTTCAAGATAAAAAACAAAAAGTTTTTCAAACGGTGTTTATTATCTTGTGACAATGTTCTAAGAACCTGGATTAGTGCTGGGACTAGAACAGGTTGGCACCATCCAGCTGTTGGTTTGACTTGGGGACAAAGGATGGAAGATAAAAGCTTAAAAGCGATGTGCTTCGTGTCAAATTGACAAGGGGTGAAGCTGTGATCATTAGTTTTGTCAACCTGACAATATAGAATGACCCGGGGAAGGAGTTTCAACGAGGAGTTGTTTAGATGAGGTAGGGTTTTTCTTAATTGGGTTGAGGTAGCAAGACCCACCCTGGATGTGGGCCTATTTCATAAGCTAGGCCTTGGACTAGTCCAAGCACGCACACACTCATTCATTGCTGTCTGCTCTTGACTGCACATGGAATGTGGCCAGCTGCCTCAGGACTTGACCTCCCCACAATGGTGGACTATAACTTCAAATTATGAGGCAAATAAACCCCTTCTTCCTTACTTTTGTAAGGAGATTGGGGGGGCAGTATCCTATGGGTTTGTGCATGTTTGTTCCTTTGCTAGTGAGCTCTGTGTCCAGTTAATAAAGAAATCACAGTAAAGAACAGTACTTAGATGACCTAAGCAGTTTAGGAGACTAAAGAGCTTCCCTAGGAAATGACTCGTAAATCCAAACTTCAAAAGATTAAAGACTGAACACAGCTAGAAAATGGAGATGTGGAGCTGGGAGGGGGGAGGCCAGAGAGCAGGCTTCAAAACAAAGAATGGCTTGGGGCAGCGTTGGAGAGGACCAGGCACTGAGGGCCCTGGAGTGTCCTCTGACACAGCCCTCCAGGTGTGGTCTTTAAGACAGGTTGGTCTTGTGAAAGGCCAGATGCTTGAGTTCAAGAGAGTAAATGAGAAGGCAGGGCGTGCATAGGAATGGAGGCCATGGGAACACAGGGAGGCAAGGGGCAGGCAATCTGTGCCAATAGCGTGAAGACGGAGCTCTTGGCTCAGCAGATAACACCACATGGGGTACAGCAGTATGGTCCACCCATTCAGTGAGCTGTATAGACACCCACTTTCAGTGGCTAAGAAATCTATTTGAACATTTGTTGGCGGAATTAACACCCCAAAGACTAGAATACAAAGCTTCCATAGGAACTTTCCATGTGATTGAAATCAGTCTTCAGCAGGTTATTCTTAAGCTGAGTGTATGGTTTTGCTGGCCACAGAGAAGCCCTGGCCCAGTCAGTGGTTTTATAGTTCCCAGCATTTCCAGACGACCAGCCTGGAAAGCCACAGACTGTAAAAATTGCTTTACCATCCAAAGGCGCTGAGTTGGATCAAAAGGGGGAAAAATCCATTAAAGTGAATCAGTCAATGATGTAATTTACTACATCAATAGCAGAAAAGAAGTTTAACTTTTTTTTTTATTTTACCCCTCAAAGTTGGAAAGTGATGAATGAATTTCACATACTGAAGACAAAGGCCACAAGAAGAGTGTTTCCAACACGCTGGAAACAAATTATATGACAGGAGCAGGAAATGTTTAAAAACACATCAAAAATTATATTCCAATCACAACATTCTTGGGATGAATGCCATGGGTCAGATTACATATTATACACGCTACAGATTGCTATTTACAACCCCCTGTTTAGGCCTATTGAAGGTTTATAGAATCGATTTCCGCTTTCGCTGAGGCATTTCTTGTACTTAATTTCAGCTGAGCAATAAAACTTTTTGATAAAAAAAGAAAAACAACCAGGTCGTTGATTTCAATTTCCACATGGTAGGAAAAGTTAGCATTTATTGAGAGTTTATGGCATGTGAGTCAGTATGGCAACCGATTTGCATTGTGTATGAAGCAGAAGCAAACTCCTAGGAGACACTTGGGTCCTTTCAAGGAAAAACATTGTTTTACTGTTGTGAAAGTAAATTTCAAAACCCGCAAGAGTAAAGAAACAATTGTTGGCCTATGTTCCAAAAATGAAGTTAAAAAAAAAATACAGCCTCTAAGGCATAAAATGCTCAATTTAAATTCACATAGGTACAGTTCACATTTTATATGTTTTCGTTGTTGTTTGAAGAAACTGCCTTCTGTGTACAGTATTTCCTTTGTTTTAAGCAAAGTTGGCTACTGCCATCAAATCTTGCTGGATATTTGCAAGATTGGGCCAAGCATGGCTTTTATATTATTAAATAGTTAAAAAATAATCAAAATAACAACAATATTACAAAATATATGTGGATGACATAATATCAAAATCATCTTGCCCAGAAATAAATTTTATTTTGAACACAGCCCTACTCATTATTATTATTTTGTGTGTGTGTGTGTGTGTGTTGTCTGTGGCTGAATTCTCTACAATAACAGAACCATGAATTGTATGGGAGACCATGTGGTCCGCAAAGCTGAAAATATTAATTTATAGAACAAGCTCACTTATCTCTGCTTTTAGAGAAAAAGATTTAAGCTAAATAAACCATTATCCAGGTTTACATACCCAGGGGTTCAAACCCTGATCTGAGACCAGTCAGGAGCATCCCAGGGTCTTATTTGCTCTAGATACTTCCATGTCGTGTTTGACTACAGCTCGATATTTGGAAGACAAAAAGATGCAGCTTCAGCAGAGGTTCTGGAATAGGGATGGTCAGGGTAGTTCATAGTGCATAGACCTGCCTGCCAGCTCTACGGTATAGACGAAGTTTCTGTCGTCTACACCATGGTGAAGAGTTATATGGTTCACCCTGTCAACAATGTTTAGGCCAACACACCCTGGTCTATAAGAAACTGAGGCGCTACCCTAAATTTAAACTGTTTCCCAAATACAAACAGTTGCTACTTAGTGACAGTAATTTGTTTCTACCCTTTATGCCATATTCATATTAATATTTATGAGACTGAGAAAGATAAGTTTCTATATATTTTATGAGCATGTTTTTATGACTACCCATTATCCATCTGTACAGTCATAATTTTCAAAATGGATCAGTCTCGCCCTCAACTGTCAGCCTGAGTGAGTTATCTTCCCATTCATCAGGTCCCGTGCTTGGTTTGCACTAACATCCACCTGCTTTGATTCTATCTTCAGCTTCTAAAAGGGGATTTCTTCCCAAATCTGAACATATTACACAGATGCAGGAGAATATCCTAAAATGGAAACTTGAGCAAACACCATAATGAGAGACTGGTGAGACAAAAGAGAGGACACAGAGAAAGACCAGGATGTGTGCTATATAATTGCTGATCAATGTTCCAAAGACCAAGGAGGGGGATGACAGAATGCAAGGGCCATGGTATCCAGAGTTCCCCACATATGCCGCATCAAGTGCTATTAACTCGATACTAAACTTTTAAACTTTACCCTCGCTCACCAATATACTTCCTTCTAGAACTAGGACCAGATCACTTGAGGGAGTCCCTTTCTAGGCCCCTGTGAAGATACACTGCCTCATGAGTAGGTGTGCTTATTGCTTGATAAACCTATCGTTGGAAATTTCCTTATTTTCTGAAATAAGTGAATTTGGCAAACCATTTTGCTCTCAGAATATTTAAATTTGTGGATAGAATGTGGACCAATTGCTTTTTATGAGACAAATATTGAACTGTTTTCTAGCTTGGGAGATTTCTCTGACCCTGTCTTCCAAAGCTCCCAGCTTCATACACATTCAGTAATGTTCTTGCTCAAGCGCACACCCTTCCGCATTTCACAAGACTGTACCTTTTCTCCTGCATCACCTTTGGGGCCATTTTCTCCAGCATCTCCCTGAGAAGAGGACAAAGGGATACAGTTAAATATGTTGATGACTTGAAGGGAAGAACATTCTCCTTTAGACACACTCTTGTTACAAACCAGTGTAAATGTTCACAGAGCCCAAAAAACCATCTACTTGACCAGCTGACTGATGCCAGTACAATTACTTCTCTTACAATGAACATGGCTGAGCACTTTAAACGCCACAGTATCCTTGCAAAGCCGTGACTTCCCTGTCAGCCTTCTTATGGCTGATATGGACACCAAGCTCCCCCCCCCCCGCCCCGCAGTCTCATTTCCCCCTCTGTCTGAAGGGCACCATAGCAGGGTTTTCCTGACACTTGTCTCGGTATGTCAGGGCACATCTGTTTGCTACTTCTGTGCCCTTCTTCATGTTTTACAAGCCTGCATCGTTTCTCCTGCCAGCTGTATAAATTCTACTTGTCTTCAAACCAACCAAGGCTCCAGGGCTTCCAAGTGAATTCTGTGGTCTTCAAAGCCTATGGACTGAGTATTTATCTACTTGGGGCTCCATAGACAGCATTCAGAAAAAGGAACTTTTATATCTTTATAAAATATTCTCTCCTAAATTATAGTAAACTGAGTTAGGGGAATGTGTGCTTCTTTGATTACTTCCCTGCTCCTCCAGTGACATCTCTTTCCTGCCCACCAGGCAGGGCAAAGGTGAAAGGTTTTATCTCTGTGCTTTGCCCTGCTAAACTCTGGATGCTTTCATTTAGGACATATATAGCATGTAAGAGAGGAAACGTCATGGGTTTCAGATTCAGTAGGACAGAGTCCAGCACTGGCACTCAGCAGGCAAATACAATGCTCTTTCCGCTGAGTTTCTCCTGGGTCATGTGAGGATAAGGGTGCACTACGTAGCTGTAAGGACCAAGTCCTGTACCTCATATAGCATTTCAAACCACGCCAGCACACTCTGAAAAACAGTCCTTGCTGTTGGAGGCCCCGGAGCCTCCATGTTTGGGGCATTCCTATGCTGAGCTGCTCTTCTCTCTAGCTCCAGAGGAGGTAATTTTTCTATCATTTCAACACTTCCACAAAACTTAAGAGAAAAACCTTCAGTTGTGGTTGCTCAAGATTGAGAAAGTATAAGAGAGCTATTCACTTTCCCCTCTAAAGTTTCATTTACCATTTCAAATAAACATGAACTTAACCTGCCCAGGCTCCTGTTCACAGCGGGCCAGCCAGGCAGCACCCCATCTGATGAACCCACGATGGGTGCTCACTGGCACAGTTCCCTCTCCCTCCCCAATTTCTACATGAAACAATTATTTAATGACTAATTAATTTCAAGTTAGTTACCATGAACTGATTTGATACCCCGAAGCATACTGCATCACAGTACACACTCCAAGGCAGTGTTGATAGACAGCTTACTCCTATGGCTTCTAGAAATTGGCTTGGAAACCCCTTTAACATACCAATCTCCTTGTTGGGAAACCTGGCTCAGAGGGTTCAGAGTAGCTGTGAAGTAAAGAGCTTGACTATCCCTTCATGGATAGCCTTTTAACCCCTATTTTGTTCTTCCAACTTAATATTACCTTTTTTCTGTTTTACAAGTCTGAAAATATGAGTAGATTGAGGACTATTTTCCTGATCTTTTGAGGAACTTCCTTTGCAAGCAGGGTTCTGCTGTTTGGGAGAAGACTACCAGGATGTGTCATAGTATCTAAGTAGTGTTCCACTCAGAGACATGCCCAAACACCATGGCAGTTAGCAGAGGGGACCTGGGATATAAACAGTGCCCTACATAGTGGGAGCTGGAACGCTGTGGAGACAGGCCTGCGAGGAATACTGGAGGCAGTTAACAGGGGTTAATACTCAACCCTGACTCTCTGCTCACTCCCTTTTCTGGTTTTGATGGCAATTCTTTATGGGGTCTCTTTTAGAAAACCGCTGCAGGTAAACATCTGTAGCCCTTGACCTTTGACCCAGAGTCCCCAGCAGCAGGAACAGCAGCAGAGACAGGCATCAGATGTAGGAAGGCATCAGAATGGCATTAGCAAGTATACAGAATGGTTTTCTTTTATTCTTTTTTTTTCTTTTTGTTTTTTGAGACAGGGTTTCTCTGTGTAGCTCAGAGCCTGTCCTGGAACTAGCTCTGTAGACCAGGCTGGTCTTGAACTCACTGAGATCTGCCTGCCTCTGCTTCCCATAGTGCTGGGATTAAAGGCGTGCGCCACCACCGCCTGGCAGAACGGGCTTTTACAGTCCTAGGGGTTTCTGCAAGCCACTGTACAGACTGGCATGCAGTGTCTGCCCTTCCCCTCTTCCTTCCATCCCCAAACTCAAAATTGATACAGAAGATAAAATCATATTTTATCTTTCCACTATTTGGCAGTCTGAAAGACAGGCAAATGGACACTTATTACCTCTTCCCCATCTCTTACAACTATCCATCCATCTGTTCCTCTACCCACCATCCAGCCTCCCAGGCATCTAGTTCAGTTTGGGTGTAGCTCAGGAAAAGTGGAGGGAGGGGGATAAACAAAGCAGAACCATTCTTACCTTTTCCCCTTCTTTTCCAGGTTCCCCCTGAGCACAAAACAGAGATTGGGAGATATCAATGAAGAGCTAATAAAGCAACAGCCAACAAAGCAGATCCTGAACATGCACAGATTGCACCCGGTGAAGTATAAAGGGCATTGTCTTTGGCTTTAGTTTCTATATGAAAACAAGTTGCATAAGTATACAGAAGAATTGAGTACAGATTACCAATAGCAACTTTAATCTTAAGTCATTACTTCTATAAGGATAATGATAGTAGAAACAGTCACCCAGGAATGGCCTGGGGCATTAAGGGGGACACAGTGTGGCAACTCGATATCTGTCTATACTCAAAGTCAAGAAGGTGGGTGTTAGCATGTCCTTCCATAAAGCTGTCTATTAAGCACGTCCTGAGGCATGGTTATTTTAGGGCCATCCCCCGGTACAGTTCTGCACTCCTTGGACATGATCATAAACCCTCAGTGCAGAACTTAGACTCCTTGACAAGATCATCAATTCTGTAACTGGTAGCAACTAATGGTTGCAGACCAAAATACCAGAGTGGAGCAGCCTTCGTGAGTAAGGTTCTTGCCGGAAAACACAAGGCTTAAAATATGAAACAATTCTCTGAAAAGAATTGCATCTTCCCTTTCTCTAGGAAAGGGCAGGGGACAGATAGGGGATGCTCAAAAGTCCATACACCTTATGATGCTATTTCCTGATGGGGAGCTTGAGTAAACGTTGCCATGAGAACAGACAGCTTAAAATGTTTTAAGGAGGTTATTGTGGGAAAGAAGAAAACCAAAGTAAGAGAACGCAATTTAGAAGTCAGTTTGGAGACAAAGTTCTTTCTATTCTCTGGAATCAACCTGACCCCTTGGCTTTCTACATTTCCGGAGACCTTCACCCCTCAACATCCGTCCTGGTGGCCGCATTGCCAGGCAACACAGGTAGAGAATTATGGATGCTCGTTGAGAATTAACTCCCACCATTGAGCTTTTTAGTAAAGTGTGAGAAAAAGAAGAAGACAGAAGAGGGCTGGATTCCCAGGAGGAATACTTTCCTTCTTCTCTAGGACATAAAACAAAATGAAACAAAAGGCAGGTCCATGAGTTTTAGGTCTGCCCGCAGCACCTAAATAACAGTGCGCTGTGTAAGATCAGTTGACAGACATCTGTGGGTACAGACTCACACCAGCACAGTTGATGGGATTAGACATCAGTTTTATACTTCAAGAGGGTGTTCACTCATCAAAGGATTTGGGATTTGTCTGCCTGCTTGGTTTAAACTAAACTGTCACCAATCTCTTTTGATTTAACGGATTTATTTGTTCTTCAAGAAACCAAGAAAACAGGCAATCCAAAAAATATCCTCATTACATTTTTTCCCTATTTAGTAATTCAAACTATATCCATTTTTAAATTCTAAACACACCACGTCTTTATTCTGTTCTTCGTCTGACTAACTGGCCATGTTGTATGGAAGCTGAAGGTAGCCAAACCTTGAGAAAGAGCTGTTTTGGTTGCATGAACATCATCTGTAGTGGGGCTTGCTAACATGTACGTTTGAGGAAGTATGACCATGACCTTTGTTTTTGCAACTTACTAAGGGGTAAAATGACAGTACTCATTTTGAGGGCTTTCTTGTGCTATTTAATTATCCAACAAGAAATACTTTTTAAAATTACATTATGGGTGTTTTTCCTTGCATGTACATGTATCTGTGTACTGTGCGTGCCTGGTTTCCTTGGAGGCCAGAAGAGAGCATGCATCTTCCGGGACTGGAGTTACTTATGGAGGGTTGTGAGCTATTATTGGGTACCAAGAATTGAACTCCAGTCCTCTGAGAGCACTAGGTACTCTTAACTGCTTAGCCATCTCCCCAGCCCCACAAGAAAGACTTTAGACAATCACATCCTATTTCTTTTCTGCGTGTCTAATGCTAATGACAATCATAAGCATAATTTAGTCATTAGTTATAAAGTTCTAAGACTGCATATTATACCCATGACAAAAAGGTCTACCCAGCTACAACCAGGAAAGTCACTTAATAGACTGTGACAGCTTAAAACTGTTTAGAAACCATGCAGTGGGTGACTGTGCTTGGCTTTATCTGTACCAACCTTTGGTCCTGGGAATCCACTCTGCCCTGCTTCTCCAGGTGATCCAGGCTCACCCTCAAAATAGAAGGCATACATTACTAAGCAACACAAGCCAACCTAGCACACTGTAGAGATAATGAGAGGAGTCGGTCATCCTAGAATGTGCCAGAAAAACAGAGTTAAGGAACTATTAGAATAATTAGTCCCAGTGCGGTCCAAATTTTTACATACTTGAGAACAAAGTATTTAATTGGGATATTTTTCTTTGTGTAGTCTTTTCATCATTAAGAAAACTGAAGTGAGTTATCAATGGGGCTAATAGCTAATATGGTTCTGGGTACCATCCAATTAGTACTTGTTGAAAGAATAAGGGTCACTTGGCAATGATAAACTCTTTTGGTGGAGAACTTTAAAGAGATCTATCAGCTCAGTTAAATAAAGTCTAAATCATTAGATTTTTTCTTATTAAACTTAAAGTAGCATTTACAGATGTCTATTTTGAAAATACATATCCTTAAATACCTACCTAATCTGCTAATACACATTTGATAAAAAAGCAAAACTTAAAAAGGCTTTAAAAAAATCATTTTACAATGGTGTTGTGAAAGTAATTAAAACAACCAGACTTACCCCCCAGGGTCGTACTCAAAGATTAGCTTTCATGAGAAAAGTAACGGCTGTTGGGCTAGAAAACGGCCCTCTTTCAGGAGGATGATGGTATATAGCAACCTTCTGAACCAGTGATTATTTCCAAAACGGGAAACAAAAATTTAACAGAAGCAAGAACAAAAGACTTCAAGCCCTGTGAAGTGCCCAGAAACAAAAGACACTGTGCCCCCTTATGATGTTCCCATGTAGCTCATACTTCTATCCATCAGAACTTAATTTTTATCTATGGAACATTTCCCAGTGTCCTTCACTATGCGATTGACTTCCAGGCAGCTTTCTTCTTTCTATGGAGAAAAGTAAAGTTTCTTCTTAGCTGACTTCTTAAAGACGGTGTTTATTTTAAGAGCAGTTTTGGGTTCACTACAAATTTATTTGATTTTGAAGACTGTTTCCCAAGTAACCTGTGGTCATTTTTGTGTTTTTTTTCCAGATTCACATACTTCAATAACATTAATAATATTTATCAATCTCATTGTATGTGTGTATGCATGTGCAAATGCATGCACGCACATGCCACAGCATATGTGTAGAAGTCAGAGGACAGCTTGAGGGAACTGGACCTCTCCTTATATTATGTGAGTTCCAGGTATCAAACTCAGGTCGTCAGACTTGGTGGGACTCACCCTTACCTGTTGAACCTTCTCACTGGCCATAAAGCAGTATTTCCTTAATAGCCACAATCTTACATTAACTCAATTATTACAAACTTCTATGAGGCAAGTTTTATTTATCTTAGCACTCTGTCTAGACTTATAGAAAATAGCCAAGATTTGTACTAGCCTGACCTCAGAGACTGAGTGGAGATGGGGGAGAGGAAAGAGATTGATTTATATTCTCTTCGTCATTTGATTCATATATCCCATTTACAAGTGGCTTTCCAGACGGCATAGAAACCTGAGGTAAATATAACCTACAGAAGGATATGTGTGTGTGGCTACCAGATAACTCAGGCCCGCGGAGCTTGCGGTGCCTTTTTCCTAGCAGGAAGCATTTCACTTTTGTTCTACCGTGTAGCCGCTAAAGTCATGACCTGCTGGGAGAAATTCTGCTTCCTGCAGAGAGCCACACTGTAACTGTAACTCCTGCCCTTCCTTTGGTAAGATGGCAAAATTATTGACTTCCAATTAAGGGAGAGTTTCGATATGACATTTGGACATAACAAAGGGCAAGAACTTGGAAGCAGAATTCATCCTGAACGAGGACCATCGTCATGGCTACCCAAACAGAAAAGAGCTACTGAGTCTACCTTCAAAGACCCGACGGCAGGATACTCTAGTGTCATAACTCATGGCGTAATGCAGAGAGGATGCTGCGGGAACAATGTAAACTCTGTTTGACTTTCAAAGGATAACCATGGTAGCCAGAGACATTAAAACAAAACATGGTTAAAGCCCTGGATCCGGGAGAAACTCATGCTGAGATTTGAAGTGGGGAAGAAAAATATTGCTTAGGTGGCTGTGTAATGTTTTCCTCAATATATGAATCCCAAGGGACTAAACGTTGGACTCTCTCTCTGTCTTGTTCATATTGCTAAA
Source organism: Ondatra zibethicus (assembly GCA_004026605.1). Lineage (NCBI taxonomy): Eukaryota > Metazoa > Chordata > Mammalia > Rodentia > Cricetidae > Ondatra > Ondatra zibethicus. The sequence continues at coordinate 60,454 of PVIU01009310.1, forward strand.
AAGAACCTTTAACAGAAGATGAAACTGGGAAACCGGACTCACACCCTTTCTCTGCGGGAGTTCATTTTCATGCTGCCCTGTATGCATAGGCTCTTTTTTACTCAGCCTTACAGATTTCTAAGCAGCTATCAGCATGTCCCATAGGATATTGTTATGAGTTTTTATGGATTTGTTTCAGCAGGGCACTCATGATTGCCTTATGAGTGGTTTGATTAGCCTCTATCAAAGTCAGGTCTGACCAATTTTTTACTCAGTTCTACATTGCTGAACACTCAAGTTGTTTAAAATAAGCATCTCTAGAAATACAGTCATAGTTTTCTAACAAGTTCTTTAATTAAGAAAAACTCCCTGGATTTATTTTGTCGCCACTTGGAAAAATTTAAGGCACCAACTACAAGCTTCTAAATGGCATTCTAAGGGGGTTCTGAGTTTTCTTGGCATTTTAAAATTCTACTTTATGTGTATGACTGTGTGCATGTCCATGTATGCACCATGTGAGTGCCTGTGCCCACAGAGGCCAGAAGAGGGCGCTAGATCCTCTGGATCTGAGTTACATGTGGCTGTGAAACCCTATCTGCTCCCCACAACCATTTGGGCTCTGGGAAGCAAACTTCAAAAGCGTCAAGGGCTCTTAACTGTTGAACCATCCCTCCAGTGCCCCCCCCTTTTTTCTTTTGTAGTCATCTATTTTTTAAAATTATTTACAGCTTTGTCAGTATTAGACATTATCACTTTAATTATTTTTTGTTCTTTTTTGGTGTGTGTGTGTGTGTGTGTGTGTGCTAGTCCCAAGGTTGTCAGACAGCTTATCCATCTTTTTCATATTTCTAGACACCGTGGACATTCCATAGACAGTAATAAAGTAAAACAGCAGGGGACATCTAACTGAAAAGGTTTTCTCTGCTAGAGTGGAAATGTGAAGGCGATCCCTGGACTATCACCCACTTCCATATTTACACTGCAGGTAGGCTGAACTGACTTCTCTGGCTGATTGATTGCTTTCATTTCTTTTTAAACCACATCCTCTTGAGAATGCTCATCTAAAAGATCACTCAAGGCTCTTATGATCACATCAGCTACTGCTACTCAACTAGAAGGCCGAATCCTGAAGGATAGGAGGTGACATGGTTTTCTCACAGAGATGAGTGCTGATGACAAAGAGGTCATTTAGCTGAAATAGTGCTCACCACTTCCTCAGTCACAGTGGTTTTCCAGTCCATCCATGGACTGAGTCATGGCTTTATGTTTTTAGTATAACATAATCTCACTTTCATCGCATTATAACTATTGTGTGTGTGTGTGCGTGTGTGTATGTGCATGCATGTGTGTGTGCATGCGTGTGTGTGTGTGTGTGTGTAAGGCTAAAATCAAACATACTCAGAGGGGACAAGTGTTAAGACGCAAGGAAGAGCGAAAAGGCAGCTGTGAAGCTAGAATTCAAGTCACCTCATTCCCAATCCTGCTTGTCTTGTAATCGCGCAGCTTGGATCTAAAAACTCACTCAATTTACCATTAAACACTGGGTTAGTGTTAGGGAAGAGTCCAGTTGGCTCCAAATATTTCTCCTTAAGGTCTAAGATACAGGACAGATCTCTTGTACTTCTATGGGGCTCAGCATGTCTTCTACAAAGAGGGGCTGGACTCATTGTTCCCTGCTCCTATAAGATCTAGTAGGACTATCATCACTTGTTGTTGGACTATAGATGTTACCCAGTAGATCTTCATTCCTTAGAATTGGATTAAATTTTGCTTCGAACCCAAATTCCCAAGCTTTGGAGTCCAAGTTTGTACATATTTGCACATGTTAGCTCTAATTTTCCCAAATTAAGATGTGCTGGATACTTCCTCATCCTTGGTCTCCATCAGCTGTTTCCTTCAGGCACTAGTAAGATCTGAATTGAGCGTTGTGGGTACCTGGGGAGGGGTGCTTGTCACAGGCACAGTCTGTCTCCGTCTTGCTGGCTTCTGGTTTCTCCCTCTTCCAGCTCACCTTCCTCCTCCCTCCCAGACCATCCCGGGAATTCAGCTTCAATGTGGATTAGTCCACGACATTCTTAGTTTCTACTTGACACCCAACACCTGTTATTTTCATTTGCATTTTCTGGAGGCAGAGAAGGCTTTAGAACACGATGAAAGGAAAGCCAGAGCCCTCATCCTGGACAATTAGATTTGGTTCTGCCTCAGAGGGCTGGGCATCCCTGTAGGGGAGCTTTGTCTTGTTTATCCCTTCAGTAAACTTCTCCCATCAAATTAGAGACTCTGTCCTCCTTGGCAATATGATAGTAATTAGTGGAAAAGCAGACAGGTATGCCAGCCAGGAATTAAATTCAAATATGCTGCTTCGGATCATTTGTTGACATGGCCCTTAAGCTGATTGAAATAATAACTAAAGTAAACCTAGCAAGCTTAAGGGAGAAAATAATAAATGTCTAAAAATTACAAATATGTAAAAATGTATAATAAGCCATAGTAGACTAATAACTCCCTGTAAGAGCTAGTTTTGGAAGAAGTCAGCTCATCAGTACCTTAGATTCCCGTGCTGCTAATTCAGAGAGGCATGTATGCAAGACAATTTGGAAAACAGTACTGGAAAGCAAAGGGATCAGTGTTTAGGAGGTCACCCAACATGGCTGGATTGCATTTATCTGGGTATACTTTACATACAAGAGAGCTATTGTTTGCCTGGAGCATATTAATGCACTTTGAAGACTCAGTTTGGATACATCCCCTATTTACTGCTCCACATGAGAGGACCCTCTCCCTCCTCCCTATCCCTCATCTCTCTCTTCTTGGTTCTCACTGGAAAGAGCCATGGTGATTACCTCCCAATAGCCAGCCTGTGAGGCGTGCATGCTCTGCCCACTGGTGTTCTCCTGCAGCTACTGCCTTGCTTCCCTCAGCCTCCTGTGCTCACACTTAAGAGTGGGGGTTAGGAAAGAGATCAGTGCAGACAATGGAAACAGGGTCAGGACATAAGAAGCAGGAATCCTTGCACCTGGGAAGTGATCAATCCCAGCACTTGGGAGGCAGAGGCAGGCGGATCTCTGTGAGTTCGAGGCCAGCCTGTTCTATAAGAGATATTTCCAGGACAGGCTGCAAAACTACAGAGAAACCCTGTCTTGAAAAAAAAAAGGAAGGAGGAGGAGGAAGAGGAGGAGGAGAAGGAAGAAGGAAGAAGAAGGAAGAAGAAAGAAGAAGGAGGAGGAGGAGAAGAAGAAGAAGAAGAAGAAGAAGAAGAAGAAGAAGAAGAAGAAGAAGAAGAAGAAGAAGAAGAAGAAGAAGAAGAAGAAGAAGAAGAAGAAGGGTACAGCCCACTGAACAGAAGCACTATCCAGGATCTCCTTTTTAAAACAACCAGACCTGAATCAAAGCCACCCAGAGGGACACACTGTTGCAGAAGGCTTTCTTTCTGTACGTGAAAAGCTGTCCTTTGCACATACTCTTGTAGGAGATGATTTAAGAAGACAAAAAAGCAAACCAGTTGAAATGGGTTATATGCAGTGGAAGAGTTTCTTAGAACTGAGCGAAGTTAGCTACAATTCAGTTTTTCAGCTTCCCTGCGTTCCGTAAATCCTCCAAATTAAACCATTTGGGTTCATAGAAACTTCTGATTGGACTGATGCTATTAGCGGAGTTTCAACAATCAAAGGCAACCGCTGTTCATCATGTGAGGGGATGAGAGGGGGGCCTTGACCCATTCAGTCATAAGGAACTGTTTATGGCTGCGTGTATGGGGGAGTGACACTCTTACTCCATAGATGTAGGGATGGCAGAATGAAGAGTAAAGCCCCAGCCACCTTCTACCTCAGAACAGGAAAGAGAGCGAAGCAGTGGCAACAAAGAAGGATGAGAGATGAGGGCAAGTAGATCTTGGCAGAAAGCTTCAGATGCCAAAGCAGGCGGAACCCAAGCCTGCACCGTGCTGGACTTTCAAGCTTATGTGGCTTAAAGAAATGCCTGTATTCTTACAATGGGTACCTGACACCTCTTAGACCAGTGGTTCTCAACCTGAGTTGTGACCCCTTTTGGCTCAAATGATCCTTTCACAGGGATCGCATACCAGATATCCTGCATATCAGATATTTGCATTATGATTCATAACAGTAGCACAATTACAGTGATGAAGTAGCAATGAACTAATGTTATTGTTGGGGTCACATAGCGTGAGGGGCTCTACTAAAGGGCTGCAGCAGCAGGAAGCTGGGAGCCGCTGCCTTAGACCTTGAAAATCTTTTTCTTCTTAAAACACCCAGCTAAGATCTTCCTTCTTAAAGTGTTCTTTTCTTAAACTTTCTTTAAATTTATTTTTTGTGCCTTTAATATCATGCATCTTGATCCCATCTGTCCCTTCATATCTGCCCTCTGTCCTTGCAACCTCCCACCAAAATAAAATTAAATTAAATTTAAGGGAAAAAAGGGGCGGGGGAATCTCATCATGGTAGCTGTAGTGTGACACACTGAGTCACACAGTAAACCCCTTTTTCCATGTATCTTTACTTGCAAGTGTTCATTGCAAAGAGTCATTGGTCTGGTTTGAGGCCTCTGGTTTCTGCTACACCATCAATGCTGGGCCCTCACTGGGACTCTTCTTGAATATCCTGTTGTCTTGTATCGTGGAGATGCTACAGCTTTGGGTCTGCAGGACCAGTCCCTTCACGTGCTCCTGCAGATCATAGACGGGGTGGGTGTTGGGTTTACCAACTCATAACCCTGGTTCTAAGCCTGGGTAGTTGTAGGATTGGTTAGCTCCCCTGCCCTCAGCACCAGGGTGAGTTCTCCGCCATTACCCTAGCTAGTTTACCCCTATAGCAATGAGCAAGGGGTGGGGCCCATTCTCCTGCTTTCACATCCTCTGGCTGGGCTCTCCCACACATATATCTTCAGGGCCAGCTCTAGTGTGTTGCCCAGAAAGGTGCAGGGGGCATCAAGTGCTGTGACTGATGAGGGAGGGGCAGGGACAGCTCTTCGGCTCTCACGACCTCAGGGTCAGCTTTCCCACCTGCTACAGGCAGCAAGGGGCAGGCAGATGGCAGATGAGGGGCAGGATCAGCTCTATTCTGCTGGCCTGGCAAGGTGGGCAAGGTGCAGGCTCCATTTCCCCAAGTGCTGCAGCTGGTAAGGGGAGGGTCAGCTCCCTCGCACACCACAGGTGGAAGGGGCAAGTGGGGAGGGCATCTTTCTCTCACAAGGTATTGTTCTGAAATAAATAAACATATATCTGCATATAATTTGAGTGATACGTTTTTTTCTTCCTGAAAGACTCATTTAATTATTAATAGAAAATTGAAATGATATGCTCAGCTGGGAACAATGCTAAAGGTCACTGAAGCAGGGCAGAGTGAGAAATACTTCTTAATCACATGCATTTGGAGCACTCTGAGGTTTCTGAATCCTGGAACCATTCATGACTCCAGCTCGAGGAACACAGGTTTTAAAACAGGAAATCACAGCCATTCCTTCCGTTATCCTTTCTTTTTTTAATATTTATTTATTATGTATACAATATTCTGTCCACATGGGTGCCTGCAGGCCAGAAGAGGGCACCAGACCTCATTACAAATGGTTGTGAGCCACCATGTGGTTGCTGGGAATTGAACTCAGGACCTTTGAAAGAGCAGGCAATGATCTTAACCTCTGAGCCATCTCTCCAGCCCCCTTCCATTATTCTTTCTGACTGATCTTTGAAGCCCATCTTACAATTTGTGCTTGTTAATTAGGAAGACAAGGTTTCTGGAAATTCAAAGTCACACAAATACTGAGTATATGGTTTGTATCCACTTAACGTCCACACTCTTGGCTTCTATTATGTGGTAGGAGCAGGTCGCCTGGCTTTGAATCTACGTTCTGCAAATAAACCTGTGTGGCAATGAGAAGACTCTTTACTCTTTCTCAGCCTTAGGGTCCTCATTTATAACTTAATGGATCACAGTGCCTACTTTATAGGATTGCTCTGAGGACTCTGAGCTGCTACGCATACAACATTTCAAACCATCTCTGGAAGTTGATAGGCAGTGAATGATTCCAGGGATTATACCATTCCTGTTCTCCCTGCTGACCAGAGAAGAAAGTGCTGGGAGAAATGAAGGCTCCTATAAATCAGCAGCAGGCTATGCTGTTTCACATCCGGGTGATGGTGCTGGCCCCTTGGCATCTGGATTGGGGTAAAAATCAAAGAAACTGGGTGGATGCTAACCTGCTAGGATGGTCACACTAAATAATTTAACAACAGCTTTATTTCTTAAATACAAATTTCAAAATGAATCTATTATTCAGAGATAAGCACTAAAGCTATAAGAATATATTTTGTGCTTGATTTAGTGGCAACGAATTTGGAGGAAAAATTGTCCATGATGAACATGAAACCCACAGTGGTTAAACACTGTGTTTTAGACCCGGAATTCTAAGACCAAATTTGTCCATAATTTACCCTGCCCATACTGCAATACAGTAATATTTTCTCTTTCTCTTGTCAAGGCCTGTGAGATAATGATCATCCCCTAAAGCTACCTGAGGTCAGCACTCTCAGTCCCTTCCTACCAGGCAGGCTGCCCTGTGTTTCTCTGCCACAGTCCTTAACAGCATGGCAACTTAACAGACTTTGGGATATTGCTTCTGTAAGTCTAGGTTCCCTCATCCTGGGAATTCTAGGATGGCAGATCCAGCGTTCATCTTAGAGCTCAAGTCACACCTGAGGAACCAAATGACCAGAGAAATCACTGAGTGACTCAGTAGACAGACGTCAGGTAAGCTTTGAAAAGGGGACTCTTCCAGATTAAATGTGCAATTTAATTATCTCTAGTGGGTTTCTGTGTTCTGATTTTTAAAATACAATCTTTTAAATTGAGAGGTCGGGTAAGTGGGTTTCATGATGACACAATTCATTCAGATACAGCCGACTGGATATTCTGTTTTACCAAGCAGCCTGTGAGCAGCCCCCCCCCCCCGCCGCCACCAATCAATCCCTTAACTGCTTATTCTCCTTTGGTCCAATGTTTTCATCTATGAGACTGACAGTTAATGTTCAATTTTGGAGTAGCATGCTTATATGAAGTCAAGGGGGAGCAATGGTTTAGAAGAAAATATCCCTCTATAGCAAAGACGTAGACTCCTCTAAACAAATTTAAAAGTAATCATGTAAAAGATGGGTTTATCTCTAGTTTCATTTAATAAATTCAACTGAACGAGAAGTCAATCCAAGAGTTGAGTGAGCTATATATGGGATGTTTGAGACTACAAAGCAAACTAAAGGATGCAGTGATCTTATGGAAGAACGAGTAATGGGTAAATGAAGATGCTAACAAGAAAGGATGAGAGTTACCATGGCAACTATAGGGACAGTGATCTTAGGTCCTTAGGATTCTAATTTACCAAATCTCTAAGAAGACAGCAAATGTAATAAATGTAATTCAATTCCCACTGTTAACTAATGCAAGAAGTAAATTATTACAAGATAATTTCCATGAACCATAACCAATCTGGAATCAGAAATCAGCCTTTTCTTTTCCTATTTTTACTTACTGGACAATGACAGAAAGTCACAATTAAGTAGCTCACTGGCAAGTTCTGCTACAGGAAACTTATAGGCTACAGCAAAGAGACCTACAACATATTGAAATCCTTCAAGAATTTAATTCAAAGTTGGGGGTGTGCTAGAGACAGAATCTTAGCTGCACACATGCCAAGCACACACTCAGTGCTGACCTACATCTTCAGGCCTTAATTCCTACTTTAAGATTGAAACAAGAATGACATTGTGTTTAATAGTTATACTGACTGGATCAAGCACAAAATATTGGGTTTACTATACGGTTTAATTGTGTAGACTTGAGTCAATGGTTTGACCTTTGCAAGTCTGGAAGCTTCAATTTATCTGCTCTCTAAATATACTTACACTAAAAAATGCCATTGGAAGTATTTTGTGAAGACGAATGTCAGCTAAGAACTATGAGGCTCCTGGGTAAGAGATGAAACAGCATTCCAAATAGCTTGGCTACAAGCTAATGAAAATTTAATGTCACTTAAAAACCACACAGCTATCTGGTGTAGATTCACAGACGACACATTGGTTTCATTTTTTTCCCTTTATATTATGTTTTCAACTTGAAAAATAGGCTCTAGAAAAGCCTTTGAAAGCTGTAGTGGCCAAGATCATCTATACTCTTCTTGCTTTGGCAAGAATCCTTGTGAACTCTGAAAAATACTAGATTTCATAGCAAAAATAATCTGCTTTTAATCATGAAAATAGTTGACACTCTTTTCCACTGATAAAGAGCAAAGGATTTCGGCTGAGAGATAGGCATGCTGGGCCTCTCAAGTACTGCTTATCTGTTACCAGACTTCTTTTTCCATGGCATTTGCACTAACTGCTACTCAAATAAATTATTCTGCCGATGGGTTTATTTACTGTGCTTGGGCCAAGTAAGATAAACATGTGAAAGAAAATAAAAATGAGGGGTTTAAAACAACACCTATTTTGAGTGTAGAGTTTGAAAGAACTGATATCCAAATATTCTAACAAAACTGTAGAAAATTCTGTAAATTCTGCTCACTGCTTCTTCAGTTTAATGATGATACCCTTTTCCTCCAGAGAGCCTTTCTTCAGGAACAGGGTTTAACCGAGCCCACGGGTTGCATTTGCCTCTTGCAGATCAATCACAGCACACAAGTAAAGTGTTCGTCAGAGTTTTAACCAACAGGACCTATACATGAGAATTACAAAACTTATTTTTGTGTCCAATGTAACTACCAGTAACCGTTCATATTTTTTGGTAGGGTTCTGGCCTGTTTTGGCTCCAATGCAAAGCATGGGAAGCCAGCTTTCGAGTTGGGAACCAAAGGTGCTGGGAACTTATTGAATGGGCAATGTGACATGGATGACATTCTGGAGCCTGTGTCATTAGGGCACTTGGAAATAAATCCACACAGTCCTTTCTCTTGTAGATAAAGATATACCTCAAGCCCAGGGAGGAAAGTTTCTTCGAAGAACAGAGATCATCTCCAGAGTTGGAGATGTTAGCTAGCTGTGACTGCATTTCTGAAGTGATACGGGACGAGTCGTCCTTCTCCTATCCACGCTCCCATCATTCTGACTTCGCATTCTACACTGGGTGGAAGGTGGGCTAGGGAGATTCCAGCTTCCTGTATACTAATTTTCATCCTATGTTTACTATTAGGGGGTCTTCTCTTTGCTTGAGTCGAAGTGCAGAGACTCCTAAAACGTGTTAGTATAACTGCAGATTGTGAGCATCTATTAACATTGACTTTAGTTACCTTGTCTAGTTAGCACTATAAGGCCTCTTGCATTTTATACCAGAGCCATAAGAATGTTGCACAGAGTTCTCAGACAAAGGCATGGAGCGTTCTCTCTCAGGCTAGGAGGTAATGTTCTTGCGGCGCTGCGCCGCTGCCACTTATCACAGGCTCCTTAGTATTCCTTTACAGGCTGATGCCAGGTTAGACTTTCATACTGCGCCACGGCTATGTACAACATAGAGAACCGGAAGACCATGACCTAAATCCATGCTACTTAGTCTTCATCAGTAACTCCATAGGTAGAGATTACAAAGCTTACTTAATGCGCCACACCACTTGCACAGAACCTGGTACTGAAGAGTCACCCGCTGGGTACTAAGTGCATTGTTCTTTCCATACCACACTGCAGCCTCCAATGGGCACTGACCTGTGTCCATGTGACTATATCAAGATTATCCTTAGCATTATTGAAAATAAGTAACAGATACATAGCACAATAAGGAAATAAACATCCAGTTTGCTAATCAAAGTGACCAATATTTGTTTTTACAAAATAAATGCAAAACTAAGTCATCATCACCAATTTTGTCGACCCAAATGGCTTGGAAATGGTGTGGTGGGAAATAAACAGTTTTCTTTTGTCCAACTCAACAGAAAACCATTTTTTCCATGTCTGGTTGGTTTTCTTCCAAATTTCTGATGGCTTAGAAGTCACCCCCTCTCTTAACTGTCATCAGAAAATGACTTTCTAGGCATCAAAAACGCAACTTTGGAAAAAATGAAATTGTAACGTGGAAGAAAACATGTTCTTAAGGTAATGACAGGATACTGAAGTTCTTTCAAGAAACTATGATGTCATTGTGAATGTTCTTCTTAGAAAAAGACATTCTAGAAGTTTAAGCCACTCAGACCCCCCAACTGTAGATTATTGCCAGCTTTGCTCTTACTGCCACAGAGACTGGCTGTCTTGGTGGAGAAGAATCCTTCCAAACTTATCTTCCTAAAGATGATCTAGCTGCCATGACACTTTTAAGTACTAGTGAGGATTAAGGGGTATCCTACCCACAGTCTTTTAGTTTCAGGTCCATGAAGTTGGAAACATGAACTCTCACTGCCTCATGCGCATATCTTTACAAATGTGGGATGCTGGCTTCCCACTGTTTTAGAGAAAACACATTTAAAATGCTGCGAAGATATATTGCAATACATAAAGCTGTGACTGTTCACTGCTGTTTCCTTGATATGTAATTTAAACTTGGGGACTAGGACAAGAAAATGTCACATTCCTGTCTCTTTTTAAGGAAATTGCGTGTTTCCTTGTAAAAATAAAAAGTATGAAGTCTTCAAAAAGGCAGTTTTCAAGTTGTGTTCTCTCAAGTTAAAGTTTTCTATAAATTTTCATGACGGCTCTCAAAGGTGGACAGAGGAAAAAACAAAACAAGACAAAAGACAAAGCAAAACATTAAGTATGCATGCAAGTTTGGTCTTTACCAATGTCAAAAACAAGTTATGCAACCTTCAAAACTTCCTTATAGCAAGTACTTTTCAAATTTTTGATCATGTTTCCCCTCTATGATCTGCAGTTTTATAAAAAGAAAGTAGATCTTCTGTCTTTTCCAGGACTGGGGAGAAGGGAGAGGAATGTACATTTTACTGGAGTGTAAATGGGGCCCTAGCATGGGCTATGGATGAGAACTCAGTATTTGGTTTATGTAGTAAGGGTACTATGAGCCTTGATGGGGAATATTAATTTTCCTTGGAATTTGAGTAATTCTGAACTGCCTCTTTGAAATACAGATCAATCAAACCTTTAGCTTTCCACTAAAATAAAATATAGGAAAGGTTTAATAGTAATGACAGACACTTTTATAAAGGCTTTAAAATACATTAATTCCTGCATGGACCTTTGAGGCAGGAACTGAGATAGTCTCTCTCATATGGAGGCAGAAAAAGAGGCCAGAGAATTCAAAGACTTTGCCAGAATCCACACAGCATCGAAGTGCTGGGCTCCTATTCTTAGCTACTTTGTAGGTTTACGAGGTCGAGAGAGAGAGAGAGAGAGAGAGAGAGAGAGAGAGAGAGAGAGGAAGATGGACAAGATGAAAAGGCCAAGCTCAAGTCTGTTATTTCAAGGAGAGCTGAGGTCCTTGTGGGATTTCAGAACTTGGTCCAGGGTACAGGACTTTAGCATATTCTGGAAGCTGAGTAGATGAGTCATAGCTTTCTAAGGGCTGGGTCCAGGTTTCAGAGGGAGACAGGAAAGTCCCAAGCGCAGCTTCCTAGACCCTGGTGAACTGGGCCAGCTCTGGGTTGTGTTAGCTACCCCAATGGCTTTGTTCATCTCTGTAGTGGTTCCAGACTAGAGATCTGGTAAGCATGTTAAGGGCACAAATACCAGGCTTACCTGTGGGATAACATTAGATGCTTTCTCCAAATGATAATATGCTATGAAAATAAATAAACACATGCAAAGAGATGTGTGTATGTAGAGGTTGTGTGTGTGTGTGTGTGTGTGTGTGTGTGTGAGAGAGAGAGAAAGAGAGAGAGAGAGAGATTTGATCTTTGATTCCCTTCATTATTAACAGCATGCCAGAAGTTAATAGTACCAGTGTATGTAAGCCTATTTCGTTCCCAAATTTGCTTAACAGTGAAAAGAGCTTGCTCTGGTTCAGAAGATTTTCATGCATTCTCATTCTATAAATAACTTTTGTTAATCAAAGAAATGGCACATATTAATTTACCCGTGATCAGAACGAACGTTTGAATGTTAAGTACAGCCTCTCCTCTCTCCCCTACATCATTACAACAACTTAGCAAAATGGAACACATCCAAAACACTTACAGTGGAAAACTTTCAGTTTGGGATCACTGCTTCTTTAAAGCCAACTCATCTGAACATTTGTTCCAAGGCTTTCTCATAGTTGCAAACATACAAGCTTATTAATAACACCATGCCCTAGAATGATTCTGTTACTCTAACAGTCTCCAAGTTGTCCAATAAATGCTACAGTCAGCAAACTCACCTTTTCCCCATTCATACCCGGGATCCCAGGCGCTCCAGTGGAACCCTAAGGAAGCACATGATTAAATTTAGTTGGCATCATGATCAATATTTCAGTTCTAAATCTGTGCAGCATTTGTTACATCAGCCACAATGTTACATGGCTAAAACATACTATAGCTCCCATACAAAAGGTTTTAAGATTATGTTTTTTTTTCTAGATTTTATCCTCTGTGTTCTAGTATTTAGTAATCCAGACAGATCTTCATACTTTCGCAGGAAGTAGAGATAAAGTCTAATATTCTCTGAATACTCACTTAACTCTATGATGACTTAAAGAATCCCATATAAATTGAAAGCTGTACTGTTCAGGAGGCCACATGGCTCAAAATTTTTGTTTTAAACACATAGATAATTTAGTTCCACCAGGAAAAAGCCAAGCCACAGCAGTGACTCTTGAACTTGCCAAATTTATAGAACACAAAACAGAAGGTAATTAAAAAAGCAAATGCTTACTCTGCTACATGAGGACCCTATGCTGGAAGCTCAAATTTGTTATATTCGGACCACTTTCCCGCTAGCCTTCCAGAAAGCATGTTAAGTTGCCTAAGTATTATTCTTAGTGTAGAACAAGAAAACAGACTTTTAGTTATATGTTAAATTTCTTTTATAATAATGGAAGAATTTTTATTAAATAAGCATGATAATCATGAAACTGCTCTAAAAAGAGCCCACTGGAGAAGAAGTATATGCCAAACAAATTGAGCTGGCAAGTTTCTTAATGCAGCCCATGATCCTATGGGTCGGGAATTAAAGATCTTGAAGCCTGGAGCCGGCATTTTATCCTGGTTGCACGCGGATCAGGCTAACTTTACAATCTCACACTGAGCTTTAATAGAGACATTATTATGAGGGACAAACTGTTCCGGCACGCAAGAGGTCTCGCAGTGCAGGGACTTGACTTGGTTTTGGAGGATTATGTTTCAACAGATGGCACATGCCTGGCACTTGGGGATAAAAAGTCTCTCTCTTTGATGACGTCCAAAGATGAAGAGCAACCACTTTCCCACCTGTTAGAACACAATTATTTCCTGCGAGTTGGACATCCCCTCCCTCCCCTTTTGGGGTGGGAGGTTAGCAGTGATGGCAAAAAGCCATCTCTCTGCTGTTGCTGTGTATCTGCTGCTAAACCATTGCTGTGTGATCACAGACTCCTAGATCCTCCCTTTAAAATGTAATTTGGTGATTGTGGCTAAGACTGAAATTATAATCAGGAAGTCACTTTTCAGTTTCCCTCAGCCGAGGGGGACAGTTAGTGAGCCAAGCAGTGTAATGAATCAAGCAACAAGCATATCCTCTATTAGGGTCAGTTCTGTGGCCATTTGGCAGTTATAGAGTTGACCAAGGCCAGCAATCAATTTGCAATGTCACATGATCCTTCATGTTGTAAATTCTGTCAGAATGTGTTACCAATATTTGAATTAAATATTCCATAACCTACAAGTTCGGCAGGCAGCTCAAAAAGTCTTCTCTGGACTTACTGAACGTTCTACAATGGAAATCTAAGGCACATCCTGATGTGCCATAATAAAATGGTTTAGAAAGCAGAATACACAAAGGACACTAAGTCCTTTAGCACTGTTTATGGTCACTAATTCCACCCACTTCTCTTGCTCTCATTAGACAAAGCAGCATAAGTACTTCCTTAACACTGATATAAACACCCTACCTTTTGTCCTGGAGGCCCCAAAGGTCCCTAAAAGAGGAAAAACAATTCAATTAACATAATACTACTGCCATTTAAGCTTAGATGATCAGCCAGCCAACAATCAAAACCAAGTCGTCCTATTTTGTAAGGACTAAAAAATGCTGAAAAGGAAAATTCTCAGTTGGAAATACAATATATATGTGTATATATTTCTCTTTTACAAAGAAAATGGTTGAGGTCCCAGTGCATTTATTGCTTGATATTCCTGTGATCTCTCTATCAAATCAGTCTCATTTTCATTTGGAGGGCCGGGGACATTGTTGCTAGAGGCAGTTAGAATGCAACGCCATTCTCTGGAAAATGGAGACATTACATGGTGCCTCCATTAGTACAGCCCTGGTAAGCAGGCTTGCAAGCGAGGCGCCGCAGAGAAGCATATTGTGTTTTATTCTTCGGAAATGTAATCAAGTGACCTGAGCAAAATCTTGTTTACAAACTGGGGCTGCCAAGGCTAAAGGCAGTGCCTGGTGTGCTCCTGAGAAGGGACCAGGGACGCTGCCAGCTCTTGTCAAACTGCTCTCTGAGAGGCAGGCAGACTACCTTAGTGAGATGAAGGGGAATGTTTACTTAGAAAATGCAAATGTGACAGCCATGAAATTAAGCAGGTCTCAACCACAAAGTCAGTGTTAGATCTGTTGACTTAATTTAGATTACGGCAAGGTTTTCCAACAGTGGAAAAGAACACACAAAGCTACAACCTCATTTCTGATTCTTTACGTCTACTTTTAACTAAATGTATCAGGCATTTCTCTTTTAATTCCTTAAGAAGTGTCTTTGATTTGGGTGTGTTTTAGCGACTGTAGAGAGGCCACTATTTACACAAGAGCTCTTCAGTGCATCATGCTACTCTAGCAGCTTATTTTCATGTGGTGTTTCCATTAATCAACATCTGACATTCCTACTCTGTAACATGGTCTAAAACATGAGCACAATCAGCAGGGGAAGACTGGGTCATGAATTTTAAGAAATTAGCAGATACAGTATTTAGAAACATCCAGAGAACCTGTTCTCCACTGCTGTTTTGAACAGCCCTCCCAGGAAGACTCATTTCCTCTATAGTCAGCCCCGGGTTATTGAATGTACACTGTGTCTTACCAACCCCTGGTCCTCCTTGACTTACTCTGTTGAACAACCAGAACCACCAACTGTGTTTCTAATCTGCTCGCTATCTGCGCATCTGCGGACATTCTTCCCACCCATCTCGCTCCCTCTGTTTGAAATCCTCCGTTTTAGATTTTGCAGAGAAAATAGACCATCGGGTGTAAATCCCATCCAGATCACATCTCTCATCAACCCAAGCCCACATGGGCCTCAGAGGAAGAAGAGCCCCTCCCTCCTCGCAAGGCCAGTTTATCAGGTAGACTCTGGAAACCATCCTTGCCTCTGCCCAGGGGGACCTTTCCAATCAATTACCCCTGCATCTGTATCAGCCTGTTCTTCTCCACCAGGTCTTTCCCGTTAGCACATAAACAGGCTTAATCATTTCCTCACTGGTGTAAACTGTTTGGGAAATGAACGTCAATGCTAAGCAAGGGCAGACGTTGCAAAGCCGTGATAGGGAATCTGAGAAGGAAGAAAGCCTTGGGTTTATCACTGCCCAGGATCCCATCTTCTCAAGAGTCTCCGGAGGGTTTCCCTTCCTGACATGCTGAGGTCGGGAAGGAAACTCTGATGAGGACTGCGTTGATTCAGTGGTTAGACGGAGGATGTATATGTCCAATTCTCAAAGGCTGCATTCCCATTGTAAATCTAACTTTGCCACTTGAAAAAACATCGTTTGCTAAAATTGGATATTCCATTTCAGAGGAATATTTCAAAGAAAATAAGAGACTTGTACATCAAGAATTGTAAGTGGAGATTAATATACATGGCATTTTCTAATTTTATCTTTGTTGCCTATTATATTAAATATTTGTCATATTAAATCAGAGATTTAGAAAGACTGATCATATAAAATTAGACTAGGATATTTTAATGCAATATTTAAGAAAAATCAAATAACCAAAGAAATTTAGTATATTTTCCATTCAGGTTTAGGAATCTAGTGTTATTTTTATAAACTCATAAAAGCAGTTCTTTAAGAAAAACATTAATTTTGAATTATGAATACACGTCTTATAGATTATTTGCAAGTCTTCTGCCAAGATATATTCTCAGTTACAAAAAAAAGTACATATAGTTCTTAAATCTCACTGAAGGAAAGATGGTAGGGAGCCAAGGAGAGCGCCATCCACTGCCAGAAGGGAATCAGGAGTGGAGTTGAGTTGAATATAAGGTGTAGGCATACTTTTGAGTAAGTAAACAAACATTGGGCACACACACACACACACACACAGAGATACACAGTTTATTAAACTGAACGGGATTTTTCTTATGTATATTTTAAATATGTTTAATTTGATAACACTGTTATATATCTGTGATAATGTAGTAATTAAATATAAATGTATAACTTAAGGTTTCCTGTTCAAAAACAATTTTGAAATTAAGGCATGTTGTTACCAACTCGTTAAGACGTGTGCATCTCATTAGCCTTGTTTCTGGTACAAATGTGAATTTACAAAGTAATAGGCAATACTATTCACTCATTTGTTAGCTCACATAATCTTTGAAAAAAGCTATTGCTTGTGGCATGCCTGTGTATTGTGGCATGCCTGTGTATTGTGGCATGCCTGTGTATTGTGGCATGCCTGTGTATTGTGGCATGCCTGTGTAT